>JASDQU010585394.1:48870-61043 GCA_032191745.1 Picea mariana
ATAGCGCCTTAATCTCTGACACCTGTCTCTCAGATGGACGACTCAGATCCTATCGGTAAATCGCGGATCGTGATTCCGGATGGCAAGGGTTCTATGTATTCAAAAACCTCGATATGCTGAACTCCGACTCCCTCGGATATCTCGCCACGCGTCTCCGCTAATGGACAGTCCTGATTGTATCGGAGTATCACGTTTCACGACTCCCTTGTGCATGAGACTCTTGTCTCCGGATACCCCGATTCTGCGAATTTCGACTTCCTCGGATCTTCTGACATGTGTCCATGCTAATGGACGGCTCAGATCTTGTCGGGGTTTTCACTTGGATTTCCCCGAGTGCTTGTCCACGGGAATGTCGATTTCCTGATGGCAAATATCCCGATTCCCCTCCGGATCTCCTGACACGCGTCGCGCATAATGGACGGCCCAGATTCAATCAGGAAATCGCGTATCGCAATTTCGTTGTGCAACGATTCTACACTCCTAAAATCCCCGATGAGTGAAATCCCGATGCCTCCCAGAACGCCGACACGTGTCCTACCGAGATCAACGGCTAGGACTCTTCCTCTGCACACTAGCGTTTAGCTCCGGTGCAACTCTTCCTGATCCAACGGTTTACGGGAATTCTACTCCAGATCTCATGGCTCAAATCACTTCCTTGCGCGTCTACCCCTGCGCTTAACCCCTGCGCAGCTTCTCCGGGTCCAATGGCTGTCGGGTAATGTGAACCGAGATCTAACGGTCCAGATTCATTCTTTTGGGTCTTGGGATTTACGATCCCCATTTCTCGTTGCTCACGATGAGAGAGGGCAAGGCATGTAACGCCTGCGTTACTTTCATCAATCTAAGGGTTGTGAATGACTATGGTTCACTCCGACGAGATCTCATCCGTATACTTATTTATCGCACAACACTACAATATTGGACCTAAATAGGGTCATTCTCCCTCGTACAGAGTGAATAAGGCTTATGCGTTCGAATCCTTATTCTGGGTTCTGGGTGAACCTTTCCGAGGAGGGAATCTCCGTGAAGAGATCCTTACCGGGTCATTCCTGGGAGTAGATAAAGGAAGACAACTTCCCGAGAGCAGCTGGGCATGGATAACTTCATTTTATTGACGAAATTCGTGCATGATATCCTTTGTAATAAGCATATATCAACTTATTCGTATCAAACACTACGCGGACACTCGTATGCTGTAATTCTTCGCAATTTCACAAGTTCTATGAGCTAACATCTACTCCATATTAACAATTGTTGTACAGACAATTCCTTTACAGGAAACATTCAGAATCCCACAGTCCATGAATATATGTGACAGCATATAAATTTCAGAATGCAATATAAGTAAAACACTTATCAGATATAACTTCAGTAATGGAAGGGACTGCTGAGAGGGGTGCTCGTTTCCACCCAACCGTAGGCGTAGCGACTCCAAACGAATTTACCACTAGCCACCCCCGATATGAGACCACGATTTCCTGAGACCTACGTCTCTCTGTCTGCCAGTGTCCAGGAGCGAAGGTTGCAATCCTTCCTCTCTGCGATCACTCACTCTGCGTAAAAATTTCCAGAGTTCCCCTCGCGTCTGCCCCCTTCAATCGTTTCAGCCATACGCCTTATCCTCTCTCGAGGCTGTGTGTGGCACGATTTCCCTCGCACTGATTAGGCCTGACGTCCCTACGGATGGGAGGTTCACCATCCCATCCCTCATCAAGACATCCGCCTACCAGTCTGCGAGCCATTAATTTTCAGGGCCAGCGAGCCGCTTTTGGTTCTCCGGGCCAGTGGAGTCCAAATACGGTATTAAATTCTCAGTGGAAATTAACGCCCCTTTTTCAAGGTGCCCTCCACCACCATCGTGGTCTCTTTTCCGCACATCCCCTCTCAGCAGTTCTACAATTAATTAAAACTATCATTTACATTCATTGACCTCTTCCTGCAGGTCCATTTACAGCACATATTCATACTTATGAGTTTTTCCATAGTCCTTGGCCAGTTCAGTTATATTTACAATCTGGGGGAAACAGGGTGTTACAAGATGTTAGTTATGTCTAGTAAATTATTACAATAAACATTTATCTCAATAGTGCTCACTTGCTACCGAGTATTCAATAATAAAACTTTTCAAATATTGCTATCACACCTATAGTGTTTAGTAGTTATCAAACTTGATATGAGTAAATTTGAATCTTATCAATTTAATCAATCAAACCTAGAACCTGGAGTCTTGTACTCAAGAATGAGTGTGTTGATTTTCTTCTGAGTCTCCTTCACTCAAGATGACAAGTACTTTATTCAACCTGTCCTCTATACTAAGACAATATTCTATCTTGAAGAAAGTCTGAGTTAGGGAACAAACTCTATAATATCAACTTTAATCAATCTAATACTTTGACTTTAATTTTGACCAATGGTTAGTATGCTAACTTCGACAGATCAAAATGCAACCTGGATATTCATAATATTACAATAATTCCATAACAAGTAGATGCATATCAAAGAAATCAAACTTGGGGTGCATAGTTCCTTTGAATGTGCTGGATCTAAGATCCCTTTGGATATACGATTGTTGTTTAGACAAAATATCCCTTCTCCTACAAATACCCTTTAGAATAAAGATATAGTTTGAACATATGTAAGTACATACCTTTGATAATATCAACATGTAGTGGCACCATTATGTAACATCGGAAAGAAATAACGAACATTTAAAACTTCAAAGGTTCTTCAACTTGTAACTTAAAGTTAGTTGGATATTTTCTAGGGTAAGGTGCAGTAGGACAATAAAAATTAGTCCCAACACTTCACAAAAAATTTCACTGCAACTAGTTCTGCAACTGGCATGAAGGAACTGGTACGAAGGAACTAGCAATGCAACTACAACTGATACTGTAAATGATACTACAACTGATACTGCAACTGCAACTAATACTACAAATGCAATTGCAACTGGTATTGCAACTGCAACTACAACTTATGGTTTTATGAGGAAACCCTAATTTCTCAAACTCCAAATTTAGGAATTCTGATCTAGGGACAAGATGTGCCCTCTTAGGGTGAGTTCCTAGGTTTGGTTACTTTCTCCAAGATCCTCCTCAAACAAGGAAAACATCACACTTATGGTTTATGCAAAAACCCTAATTTTGCAGCAGCTGCAACACTGAGAACTGAATCTTGGAGAGGGTTCACTGAAGCTAGCGACTTCTTCTAAACTGTGAGTTGGTCTCTTTTAGGTTTGCTCTGATACCATGTTGAAGTTTTAACTTATACAACTAGCAGTTACAATTCCTCTTTATTATTATAATCATTTATCACATTAGCTGCATAAATAAGATCACCGAAAGAGAGGCAATCACAGAAACAATAGAGACACGCGAATTATCCTGGGAAACCCTCACGGGGGAGAAAACCCAACAAAAACTTCCTCAATATAGATAGACCAAAGACCGAACAAAATATCCTTGTCTACTCCTTCACTAGGAAGAGTAGCACACCACTTAACTAAGAAATACCAAGAGATAGACTAAAACCCTCCTTGACGTCACCCCCAGTTGCATTAATAGTTCTTCCAAGACTTGTGCACTTCTTCATAGCTGCAGAGCTAGTGTGGTGAGTGTGTTCAAATGAGGCACTGACCTCTCTTATAGATAGTGGTTTGGACAACCTATAATTAGGTCTGGGCTGACCTATCACTTTACCCTCTTAATTTACAATGAACTGTCAAGGCACAACATGGCCAACTTTTACTAAGGCACAATAGGGCCTAATTAAATATAATATAATAATATTATTCAACTCTCGCTTAGGCAGAATATTCTTCAAATTTACAATTCAACACGAAATTTGAGATGACTCAAAGCACGACCATTGACCAATACACTACGGATCCATGAGAATACTAACTAAGGATATGGCCACCAAATATACAATGTGGATCCATACCTCCATGACATGAACTGATCGCAACCACGAAAAATACACAGTGGAGATACGAGATGAAAAAACATAGCCATAGATTAATACAATGTGGATCTATGTGACAATGTATATATTAGTTAGATTGCCAACATGGTGATTGTACATAAATCTTTTACATGCTCAAATGATCTCCATCGCATCCTAGGAAAAGCACATGACAGAGTGAGCTCCCAACCCAGGGTCTTCGTCTCGATCCCGAAACGGTACAAATATAGCCATGTGAATAAATCATTTGATGTCGAACATGGTAGAAACCACTTGATTACCAAGTGGTTTCTACCATGTGGTAGAAACCGTTAACAAGTGCGAGGGAAATAACCAATGATGACAATGAATCCCAAGGTACCCTAGTGCATTCCAACAAATGTGAATAAATGAATTGAAGTCGAACATTCATGGAATCATCCGATCAAAGGTCAATGATGTAAACCTACTGTCGAAAACGAGGAGGCCTGCCATTGAGGCATGCAGGTCCCAATGTATTAACTGGTTTCTAAGTCTAATTCCCAGATAATGTGTTGAAGTCGAAAAAAACAGACTCGTCGAAGGAGGACCTTGATGTATCCCCCATCATCAACATGAAACTAACACAAGAAGGTGATGTGAAATGCTGGATCGAATGAGTATCGACTGACACAGGAAACAAAAATTGGTAATACTACAGATGGATGGTTTGAAGTGAAACTTCCCTTGAACATGATGAGGCACGACAAGTGACTTGGCAACATTGAATCGACGAGTACCAAGAACATAATGTAACAAAAAATAAGAGCACTCTTCGATTGAAATGAAAAAGTATAGCGACACATGAAATTGGTATGACTTAGAGACAAGCAGATTACCCAACTGTAAGATGAGATGAAAACATGTGCCATGTTCAAGGGTGACAATAGCTACCATAAAGGATTCCAAAAAAACTTGACTCACTTCCTTCAATTTTTTCCCCTATCTAGATAGATGAGTACCTCTTTATTTTTTAACGAGCTTGAGGAAGATAACATATGCTCAGTATATATCATCCTTCAGATGAGTCCCTCACCATATATTTAATGAACCTGAGGAAGGAGGGATTCAGTCTTGTATGGGTCTTGGATATTGGAATCACATAGGTCCTTCGATACATAGATTTACGAGCCCAAATAAGGTAAACACGATGGTTTTTCACGTTTATAGAGTTTGAAAAGAACTTAAAGATGACTCCATGGATGACTTTTTCGTAAATTTAGTCTCCCAAGCCCAAGAAAAGTGTAAAACAATATAGGGGAGAACTCTTCTAATCATGCTTGATTAGTGTAGTCCCTTTTCGTAATTAATCTCATGAGGCCGAAAAAGAGATAAACTACCACTCAAAAGACACCCTTTCAAACCTTTTAACGAGTGTGAAAGGAAGCAAGCTCACTCGACAATCTTTTCATGTTTAGGCAGTCTGAAAAGATCTTAAAGGAGACTCCAAAGAGTTATTTTTTCGTGTAGTTTTTACGAGTCCAAAAAAGAGATAAAAGTATACTCAGTAACCTATTCTCATGTATTAACGAGCACAAGAAAGAATAAATACTGAGCTCAAAACTTCCCAACATAACGTTCAAATGTTTCAAATGAGACCCATGGATAGTTGGTACTTTTCCTCTAGATTGCGTGATGGAAGCTAGTGGCTTTGCTCCAACATGGTGTCTAGAGGTTGGAGATCTTCCCCCCAAGCTTCGTTTCATCCATCGACTCTTCTCCTAACACCAATTTTTATACCTAATAGATTCTTGGTTACTAACAGGAAAATGTTCACCAAAGGAAGAAATATAATCAACCGACATAGGTAGATGGAATGAAGGTTAAGTTACAATATATAGTGAAAGACTCGATTGAACATTTACAAGATCTGGAAAAAGACTCGACTCAATATTTACGAGATCTAGCAAAAGACTCGACTCAACAAGAGAGACGACTGTTTCATTTTTTAATGAGATTGACAGAAGAAAAGAACTTTGTTCATGACCTCTGGGTTCGATTCCCAAACCTCTATTTCATTTTTTAATGAGTTTCACATAGAAACGAGAACTCTGCTTGAAACCTGGTTTCATTTTTTAATGATCTTGGAACCAAAAAAACTATGCTCATTGGCTTCCAATAGGACAATGTGTTGGAAGGAATACATGTCAAGGGACAAACCTCAATCGTGGCTTCCAAGAGATCTTCGCTAGATGGCATAACCACACTCTGGAAGGAATACATTTTGAGGGCGGCGATACGGGTAGGGATATTAGGCTCTAATATACCTATTGAAGAGATCACCATGTCAACCACTGAATCTAAATCAAAAGAAGGGAGAGATTCCTTCACATTTGGATTTGAATGCATGGGACATGTTGCCACATAATTGACTTGCGGTGAGGCAGACGTCACTTGCATAAAAGGAATGTTTAGGGATTTGAATGGTTGACCGTCATATGTGGGCCAATGAATGAAAGATGGTTTATGGTCACTATGTTTCCATTTTGATGGAAACATATCACTTGAAAGAGTGTGGACACAAGAGCGTTCACGACATAAACATAGTCTTGCCCAAGGAGCAAATTAAAATCCAATTGGTCATGGACTACCATCACATCGGTATAGACCGTTTTCCCTCCTAAAGTAACAATAAACTGAGGAAGGATACCTAAAGGTTGAATAACCTTTCTGTTAAAATCCAACAAATTCTGAGTCACCGACGCAAGGTGAGGATAGCCTAAAGCTTTCTAAGCAATGGAGGATAAAATACTAATTGATGCATCTTCATCGATAATAGTCTAAGGAACGTACCTACCAAAAACCTGAACAATAATTTGGAAAGGTATATAGGAAGGGAGATGAGGTTTCAACAGTGCACCCCAATCTAAAAGAATGACCTCATTACTTGAATGGGGTTCTGTTGGAATAGGTGAAGTGCCCACTTGTCTAGAAGAATTCATAGAAACAAGAAAGACCTAAGCGACATCCTCGATCTTCCTAGGAGGAGTGGGATAAACCAAGGGTGGTATTAGATCAACCACTTTAACTTCACTCTCCAAGGGGAGAGTGGGATCGATTGAAGGTGAAATTGAATCGATGACTTAATAGACTGACTCAACCGATGATGGAACCAAATTGACTACTTGATCAACCAGATTGACTGACGATGGAACCAGATTGACCAGTTCATCAACCAATTGCGGGTTGGGAGATGGAAGTTGTTGCTGAACATCAACAATCTTTTCCAACATATATGAATCATCATCCATACGAGGGAAGAGGTAATTGCGGTGCATTTCCATACATAACAAGCAAGGAAGTTTGACTTTACCCCTCTCACTTCCAACTTGATTATCACTAGTTGATGGTTTGTCACCAACATGATCTGCAACGGTTGATGATGCAGGTTGAGAACCCCGAGACCACACTTCTACAACCTACGAAATACCAGTGCAATCCTTAAGAAGGTGGTCACCCTTACAAATCCTGCAAGGGGATTTGGTATTGCGATGTGTCTTGGTAGACTTGTCAACATTCTCAACATTCTCAACATGATGAAATAGTTGGTTGATCGCTTCCAACATGTCTTGCAGTGGTTGGAAACCCCTCCCCCTAGCTTATTTTTGTTCTTCTTAATCTTCATTTTCTTCTTCTTTTTATCCACCTGGTTACTAGCTGCATGAAGTGGATCGAATTCAACTCCCATGTCCTTCAATTTTAAGACACTTGCAGATAGTATGAATAATAGTGACAAGGAATCGGTCAATTGAAGGGTGCAATGATGATATATATTTTGTGAGTCAATAGGATGAGAAGAATTGACCACATTCTCAAACAAATTTCTCTAAGGAATTCATTACAATTTTTTTATCCTTCTCTTTTGTGAATAAAAGTGAAAAGTTGCAAGGAGGACCCATTCATTCCCTTCTTTATTAAAATCGCTTTGTTGCGTGTAGTCATAAAAATCATTAAAAAATACAAGAGGACCAGATCTGATTGGGATATGAAGTCATGATAAACACTCTTTAACAAAAATATATTATTTATCCCTAAGACATTCTTGTATAGGGTAAAATTCTCATGAACACAAAGTGGGTTGGCAAACATTTTGAGAGGGATGGAGAAGGAAGATCAACTCTTAGGCTATTATGGATATCCTTTAAAGGGGTTCAAAATATTTGCGACACAAGTTCCTTTGTCTTCTAGATTATCAAAAAGTTAGGTTAAGGTATCGAGGTCCATTGGTCCAAAGGATAAGGGTAGGAGAAACATAGGAAAAGATAGTTTGCAACCAAAAATTAGTGGATATGTTGCTCACATGGAAGTCACTAGTTTGGGAACTAGTCATCTAGATGGTGACGTGGAGGAATATAGAAGGGATAACTTACCTATGCAATATAAAGTTAATGTGGACCGATATTCCAATAATTCAATAGTTATTATTAACAATGAAATGAAGGAAGGATTGGTTAGCATTATCAAAGGTATAGTGGTCCCTAAGAAGATGCAATTAGAGGGTGAAACCATTGGTAGAGAGTGCGTTGGAGAAGCCTTCATTGGAAGGAATATATACTTGGAAGCTCTTAGTGGGAGGTAAAAATTAGAGATAAGGAAAGATTGAGGAAATTATCTCTCACCTTCAAAGGTTTGGGATATGTGTTAAAAAACAAAAATAAGTGGTGAGGATGGTGGTGGGTGAAGACTTAATGTTCTTGGAGTAAATTTCAGAATTCCAAGGTCTATCACTAAAAAGGTTTTTAATGGGCACCAGATGATAGAGGAGAAACTAGTGTCTTAGATGAGGGTCCAATGGTATTCGATGCTGAATTATTCACCTCGCTTCCACATGATGCCCATAGGCTAGTTGCGTTTTATAATCAAGAAAAAAAAAGACGTGAGGAGAGTGTAGAAGAAATAATGGTATTGCGATGCTTCAATCTTGGCACTAGAATAATGACATCTATATTTTTGTCCCAGGGAAGAGATAATAAACAAAATTCTGTATAGATTAAGCTACTAGTGTTACCCATATAATTCTACAAAGATAAGTTCTTAAGACAACTAGGAGATTGTATAGGAAGGACTTTGGGTATAGACACTTCATTCAAATCTAGCCCATGAAGGTTTATAATTTTATCCCTTAATGTAAGGGGTTTGGGAAGCCCTTCCAAAAGACTAACCATAGATAGATTAGTAGAATTCAAGAAGCCTGTTGTTTTTCTACTCTAGGAGACTATGGCGATACGAAAGAAGTTAGTGAAGGAGCTAGAAAAAATGTTTAAAGGTTGGGATTTATTAGATATTGATGCTAATGGTTCTTCGAGGGGACTTAAAATTAGTTATAAAAATACTAACATCCTCTTATGAAACTCTTCATTATTGCACCTCAAATATGTATTATATTAAATTTCAAATATGTATTATATTAAATTTCAAATATGTATTATATTAAATTTCAAGAATTAGACTACAACATTATAGTTATAAATTGTTATGGACCATATGAAGATAAGAAGATTTTTTGGGATTATTTCTTTCTTTAACTAAGAGGTTTTGAAGTAAGATAAGTTAATTACTAGGGTGATCTAAATTTCATTCTCAATAAGGGATAGAAGGTGTCGGGGGAAATCTCTTCATTCCCAGAGGAACTAGATTGTTTTATTATGCTTGGGAGATAGGAAATATATCCAATTACCTTGCAGAGGCCTACTTGGTATGGATGGGTCTGAAAGTTGAAAAATAATTTAGATTCAAGGCTATGGATGGGTCTGAAAGTTGAAAAATAATTTAGATTCAAGGCTATGGATGGGTCTGAAAGTTGAAAAATAATTTAGATTTAAGGAGGTATCAGTCTTGGGGAACTCAATGATGATAATCTAGCTATAGTCCAACATGACGATGTAGAAAACAATGTACTAAGGGATATATTCGGCAAGGATTCGCTGTCTCGCCTCCTCATTTGAGAAAATTTCCTTTTACCATATCAAAAGGGAGCACAACAAATTTGCAGACCAACGAGACAAATTATCTTCTCACCTAAACAAAGAATATATTCTTGGCAAAGATCCTCTGTATTCTCACCTAAACCCAGGATATATTCTTGGCAAGGATCCTCTCTCTGTTTTCCTCATTTGAGAAAATTTCCTTTTACCATATCAGAAGGGAGCACAACAAATTTGCAGACCAACGGGAGAAATTATCTTCTCCCCTAAACAAAGACACTTTAGTAAAAAATGAGTTTACACCTACAAGCTCCATCCCATGATTACAATGGAAAACCTCCTCTCACATAATTTAATGCGCAGAGTAATGTCGACACATGTATTACTAGCTGGCGGAAGTGTCTTCCAAGCCGTATGTTGGATGGAGGGTCCCATATGTCTTGAATTAAATGGTAATATTCATGGAGGGATTTTCAGATGTGGGAACATTTCAGATATGGAGGGTGACAAAAGTGGGAGGAGATTGGGCGAGAAGCGACCTTCCAAGCTATTGTGGAGTGAGCTGGAGTACTCTGGTGAAACGGTGGACTTGGATTTTGAATGGTTCGACTCTCAATATTGCAGGGAGGGCTTAAGAACCTTGGATTTATTTTCCTCTTCGAAGTTGGTGGAGATTGAAAAATAGTTTGAAAAATTCCAGGTTTCTTTAATGTTTCCTCCTATTCATAAATTATATGTCCTTCATCCAATTAGGGTTCCAAATCCTCTCTCATGGGTCTCTAGTAGCATTGGAATTACAGTGAACAAATGGTGGTTTTCTTCCAGAATTGGGAGGGGTGGAAAACTAATTTTTTAGGTTATTATTTTATCTCTTCAAGGTTTGCACAAACCAGGAATGGGAGACATAGATTGGCAGGATTTGAAAAAATTCCTCTAAAGACATGAAGAAGACAACCAAGCTATCATCAAATCCTAGTTGGATGAGGTTGTAGAATTATTGTAGGTATTAAATCAAGAGGATTGATTCTTTAGAGGTTGAATGTCAACAATTGCAGGTAATGGTGCAGTCACAACAAATGGAAGTGTTTTTTAGGGCATCCAACAATCATGATTTTTTCAATTCAAACTAACAAGATTTAAATGTAGAAGGAATTAGGGTCCAACCTCCAGATCCACTCACTGGGAGAATGAGGCTTAACGTCACTCACTGAACTAATATGTAATGTATTTCAAAGTCATTTTTATTTTGGGTTAGTTTGTTAAAAGGATAACTACAATATTGTAGTAGAATCTCATTTTTTTATGAAATCTACTTTCTGTCTTAGCAAAAAAAACTTCATAGTTAATAGTGCAAAAATTTGGGGGTTGAATGCAAGGTGGGATGAGATGGAAAAACATTTTAGATATAAGATCAATGAGATGGGCTAGTTGATGTGGATCCTATTAAGAATCAGTGATCAAATTGTAAGGGTTAATCATAATTTCAGTGAGAAGGATATATATTCATGCGTTCCTTCATGAGGAAAAGTTTTCCAAACAATTACATTTTATTTAACAACAAAAAATTAAACTCACACTTCATTAAAAAAATGTTAAATGCAATATTACATTTCTAATCAAATTTATATGTAGTAAATAAATCACTACCTAGAAAATATAACAACTAGCACAGTCGACTCGCGGCTGAAGAACGCCGAAAGGGTTCCATTTCGGCACAAGAGCCATGACTGAGCAGACTCCAACACAGAACGCACATAAACAACATGACAGAAATTATAAATTTCAAAGGAATGCAGCATGACCGCAACCGCTCTCAATTGAATCACGTCGAAGGCAGAACACGGCTAGAGTTGCTGGTTATCGTTTTTGGAAAAGCCAGATCACTGCTAGAGTTGCTGGTTATCGGTGGGAAGAACCACTGAAGTAGATTTGTTAATTTTTCTTCTACGCGGCAGGGAGACCACCTTCCCTCTAAGTTCAAAATAGCGTAATTGATTCGAGGGCCCAGGAAAGCTGTGGCGTCTAAATCAACACGTTCGAGCATTCATCCAGTCGTTTTCCTTACTCATCCATCTGCAGACTGGAGGTTGAAATTCTTCAGTTCACATCCACGCAGCCAAAAACATCCGCACTTATAAAAAAATGACTGCGTGATCCGGATTATTTTCGGCACGAAATGAGAGCGGAGATATAATAAAGAAATGCACAGAGATATTGCGTATATCCAATAATATAACAGAAATATATCAGAGATGCAACCATAAACAC
>JASDQU010585395.1:22017-39096 GCA_032191745.1 Picea mariana
AAGGCCACTATTAGTAAATAAGGCCTAGTGTGAATGCAACAAATGTAAGAGGACTTACTAGAATGCTCTGCTTCTAGAAGGTTCCTCCTTTAGAATTTTTTTAGGTGGTAGGTAGTATTATATAAAGGAGGTATGAGCAATATAATGGGAAAGTTGAGAAGTGTCGTATTCAGAGCGGTATTTCATTAGGAGGTTTCCCCCTCAAAGAGACAAGTGAACAAGAGTGGATCGCCTCCTTAATAGGATCTATTGTACAGTGTTTCCCTACCCTAAGGGTTTGATAATAATAAAGTAGAGATTTCTTCTATATTGTTCTTGGATCTATTGTGGATATTTTGTATTCATATCTTTGGTACTTAACATTTACTTGGTCCAGTTGACTACATTGCTTAGTCGGTCATATTGTATGGTTTCTTCCCATGTTTCGAGGACGAAACATGTGAAGGGGGATGGAATATAGTGTAGCTAGGGAGGCAATGGGGGGGCCGAAGGGCCCATAATGATAATAGTGGAGGTCATTCAATGTAAAGTGGACTAGGTCCAATATATTATTAAATAAGACCCACTATTGTAGTTAGATATATTTTAGTAGTGTGAACATAATAAATGTGAGAAGGCTTTCTAAAATGCTACTTCTCTATAGTGTTCTTAGGTAGTATTATATAAGGAAGGAATGAGCAATGTAATGAGCAAAGTGAAGTATAATGTAAATCTATCAAGCATTGCTTGAGGAGTGCATTCTCTTCATAAGGAATAATAGATGGTGTTACCCTACCTCAAAGGTTTTATCTCATTCCTAAAGTTATATTTCCATATTTATTGAGGCACATAACAACCTAAGTCCATGTTTTATGTTGGTCTCCCTCACCTATTATATATAAAGGGAGGAGAGAGCCTTTGTTATAAAACACCATTGATTTACTTTTTATTCTATCTTTGTAGTTGTCTTAGAGAAGTCTAATATGGAGCAAAACTTATGGTTTGTGATGTAAACCTTAGAAGAAGACATGAAGAAGAGAGAGATCTCTTGGATGTTCTTGGAGATCTTTCTCTTATGAGAAGCAAGATAGCGCTAGGGTTTGTGMTATGCAAGGAAACCTTAGATGAGAATGTAACACAAGGAATTGATGGTTTGTCTTATAGAAGTTGCAAMGCTTATTATGAAGAAAGAGGAGGTAGAATTATGGTTCCAACCCTAGAGAAGACATGAAGAAAAGGAATAATGCCTTGGATGCTATTGTAGCCTTGTTATTGTGTGATTCAYGGAGGCTAGGGTAAGATCATGTAGATCCTATCTTGATGAGTCTTGAACTGGTTGTGGTACCTTGCATGTAARAGACTTGTTTATTGTACTCTTGMTGTTCCAAGGAGGTCTTGGTCCTTGTGTTGATACAAGAGTTGAAGACCTAGGGTTTGAGGACTCAAACCCTAGGATAGATWTGTAGACTTGAAGACTAGCACTAGAGTTGTCTTGTAATCCATGTACTTGTGTGATGCAAGTTGGCTAGGGTTTGTAAACCCTAAGGAAGACAAGAGTGATGGTGTGGAAGAGAGCTCGTGTGAGACAGACTTGGTGAAGAATCAATGGTGGACTTGTCAGTACTGATGCTATCTTGTCGTGGAGCCTTTGATTTGGTAGATAGTTTGGTGGGATGCCTTACTAGGCCTTTGTATTGTGGTTAGGATTTGCTATTGTTGATGGGTGCCCTAGATAGGGTTTGGAGGCATTGGAGAGCCCTAGGTTGTGATAAACTCAAAGGACTATCTGGAACTAACTTTTGATAAGTTGTTGGCATGTACTCGTAACTTCATTATTATATATATGAAGTGTACTTTGCTATCCAAACTGTGTACTTACAGATTTGATTTTCAGCATATAATCTCACGATGAATGCTTAGTTTCTAGGGTTGTTTGCTATGCAGATTTATTATGAACAACCAATTGATTTTGTTAAATGATTTAACAAGTATATAAAATCTAAAGGCACATATTTATTGTTGCAATAAAGTATTTTCAAATCTGTTATATGCTTGAGAAGTGTGCCTTGAGGGTTGACATATTATTGCATTGAGGTACACTTGTTCAAAATTTATTTTCTTGGGATGCCTAGTGAATTAGGTTGGACATAAGTGAAATACATATTGCTGTAATTTGTATTTCATATTCATCCTTAGTGTTGAAAATTAGTAGGAAATAAATCCAGGAAACCTCAATGTTGAGGTGAAATTTTTAAATTTTCAATAAAGGTTAGATTTACAAAATTTCACACAATTCCCTAAATGAATGTCGCTCTTTCCCTTCTAGAAATGTTTGCTTGCAAATACAACGAAGAATCATGAGTAAAAGAATAGAAAACCATGTAACAGAAATCTTTCATCGATTTCAGCTCGAAGGAGTGTGAGAAGACAGGTTCTAAAAATGGAGACAGGACTAAGGGGAAAAGGTATGGCCCTAAGTTATTTGCAGGAAATGAGAAGGTTATCCCTTTTATGAACAAAAGGTGATCTCTTTCATCTATATAGCAAAGGCAAGCTTGTCACAAAGGCAATGAAGGGAAGGTTATTATATTGCATAGGAAGGGGAAGAGATCCCCTTCTCTCACAAAGAAGTGTTACCCTTCAAAATGGCACGTGGCATTTTGAGACACTTTTTCCATCATTACAGCTCTGAGAATGGAGTTTGATGGAAGAAAATCAGTGTGCAGTTGGGAATCTTCAACTCTTGGCTAGGTACAAAAGAGCAAAAGCATGTTCATCTAATATGTTGGAGGCAATGTAGCATACCTATTGATTCCAAGACAAATTGTTAAGTATCATGGACAATGATGGGCAGACCGCTTAAGAACATATTTGGGAAGCAAGTTTTCTCAGCAAGATGCACAGAGGACATTGTCCCATTCCTTTGCCATAGAACACAAAGCAGACATGCATCTTGCCTGTAAAAAATCAGAGAACATTACTACTACAGCACTGGAATTTCATTGGTATTTACCAAATGAGAATTTGTTGATGAGGGAACAGTTGATACTACCAGATTTAAAGAGAATCATGATGAAACCCACACAATAAACTCCAAGAAGATGATACCCATGATATATATATATATATATATCAATGGGAATGTTTTTACTGTGGAAGCCTTCGGTGGATTTTATATTGGACACAAAGTTGCAAAGTCACTTTTGAGGCAATATGGCATTGTGAGAATTCTTCTTGAGAAATTCGAAAATGACAAGCATAGAGCACCTTTTCAGTAAATCTTTGATATTCTCATGCAATGAATCTTAGGCACAAAGACTAGAAAATGTTTGCTAAGTGTTACCAGAAGTCATGATTAAATATGATATAGAGTTTCCTTCTGTCCAGTTTGAACATAAGATACAATAATTGATGTAAGGATCATGAAACAGAGTTGGAGCTCGGCTCTCTTATGTTTGCATGAAGCTGGGAGATATGTAGCTTAGGAGATGATATCACTGCTATTATAAATACTAAGGTTCCATATTTCCTTAATGGTGGGAATGCAAATGCATGCCACAATCSTTATTTTGTTTTGGAGGCAAATGATTATGAAGGACGCCCAGAGGTAGAGTTTTGAGTAGAGTGCTGTAAGCAAACAATTTCGTTGCCTCGGCCATCTTTGTAACAAGGAAATGGACTGCAACATTGAAAAGATATTTCCAATAGAACGTGGATCGCTGCTATCTACAACAATTTCAACCTTTAAAACAATAAATCACCCTATGCAGGTAAACTATTATGGAGGAGGTTTGATATCTAGGTATTTGGGTAAAAGATTATGCGACTATTGTGCACCTTGTAGTTAGAGATCAAGGTTTTGTGCTGAAGTTACACAAGGGCTAAGCCTTACGTTCCTCACTGCAAAATTTGATGGTATTCTTGAGCATTGTTTCAGATTAGATTTCCCTTATTCTGTGTTTGTGCACCCAGACTTGAAAAGAACATTTCTAGCTGTTGGATAAGCAATGTTCCAGTGTATTCGCTTCATCAAACGACAACTAGAAAAGAGGTGGAGAAATGCCCAAGCTCTGCGGATATGCTGAGAAGGCATGCTTAAGAGTTAATGGAGGTTTTAGTTGCTATTTAGATCACTTACCATCCTCATTCAGTGATGAGACTATTCTCACACTTATTTGTGGACTTCAACTAGAGGATCTTTTCAAAAAATAACACTCATATTTGAGAGCTAGCAGCTTAGGCGTCTGTTTCAGGAGTATCACATGTAATATCATTCTAGCATCAAAACAGTGAATGTCCAGCGTACTGATGGAAGTCTGAGTGTTTTCATGCGATGTCCAAGGGTAAATACCCCAAAGGAGAGAAGCGCGCAGGCTAACAAACCCTTTGACATATGGTCAAACAATAGGTAGACCCTAAATATAATTGCCATGGTCAAAGTGGTTCCCTTGGGAAAATGTCCTCCATGGAATGTGGCATTAAAGCACATATTTGGTCAAAGAAGAGTTATGTAAGGTCAAGACTATGGTGGCTAATATTCAGCCAGCAGGTGGTGTATAAGTCGTCGGATCTGAAAGCAATTCTGATCTGATGGTTTATATGCTACCTGTCGCAGCATTCAATATTGCGTAGCAGGCTAAATATTTATCGCTCAAGACTCGGCGGTTAATATCCAGCTTGCTATGCACAATTGAATGTTGCGGCAGGTGGTGTATAGGCCATCGGATCTGAAAGCAATTCCAATCCGATGGCATATAGGTAGACTCTAGCCCATCTGCCATGGATACTATTTAGGAGGAAGTTATTACCTTGATGGGAAGAGCATCCTAACCGGGGTATAAATTTGACGGGCACTCCTACCAGTGAAGTAAATTTGTTATGACAAGTTTCTTCTTAAAACTACCCTTCCAGTGATGTTTTATTTTTATTTTTTTTCATCATTTAAATATTATGTGCCATGTGTGTTTTTGTTCATTTTTATTGTAAATATAAAAAAACTTAACACATTACCAACCTACTAAAAAAAGAAAAAAACAGATACTAATGGTTGTTGTAAAAATAATAAAAAAAGTTATGGATTGTAAAATTTGAAATAATTAGTGTTATTAATATAATGAAATGATAAATATTATTGAATTATTTTGGATTTGTTTTTTGAAATAGCAACTACTAATGCTTTCTAAAATGAAATAAAATAGATCTTGTGAGAGGTTGACTGCCCCCAAAGTATTTAAATGTGGATTCTCAAAAACCAAATATTTTGAGAAAATAAAGGTGTTTTCTAGCTTTAGCAAAATTAAGACAATTTCCATCATTCCAATTGCAATTTAATATTAATGAGTTTTATCTCTCTATAGTTGCATAGGTTTTGGGCAGAATCCTTGATATTTTCTTCCCTCTCAACCTTCACTTTTCAACCTTGATGTGATAAGGTCCAATTTCCAAAGAATCTTCGTGACTTGTAAGTTGTGAGCGTGCAGGTGCACTCATGTACACTATGTGCTATAATATTTGTAACTTATGCAATGTGTTATGCATGTAACTCGCAAGCTACAACCTCCATCTATTATACAAATTGTAACTTGTACTATGCATGGTCTTTGCTATAGAATTTGTAACTTGTGTTAAGTATGTTTTACACAAAAATCAACATTCAAATTTAGGAAATTGTTATTATATTATATTATATATTATAATATATATTGTTATTATATTATATTATATATATATACACACACACACACACTTGACGATTTCAAAAATTAAGTGAGCATCATTAATGACGTGTAAATTTAAAAATTGTCAGTATTTGACGATTAAAAATGGAAAAAACGGGTAAATACCCGTCAAATTTAGTCATTGGTCCTAACCCATTTGAGGATACAAGGCATGGTGTTACATTCTCAAGGAGGTTCTTTTAACAACCATGGACTTCTTGCATTGCGTTGCCATGCAAACAACGCAAATTAAAACCTTGGTGAGTGTAGAGCCCTTGCATGTGTGAGGGAAGGTGTTTGATGTGTCAAAGTTGGTTTCTCTATCATCAAAGGAACTTAACACAAGATGTCAAATTAATCTAAGTAGATGTTAATAAGAATCTTTATCCTT
This sequence comes from Picea mariana, assembly GCA_032191745.1. Classification (NCBI taxonomy): domain Eukaryota; kingdom Viridiplantae; phylum Streptophyta; class Pinopsida; order Pinales; family Pinaceae; genus Picea; species Picea mariana. Next base: position 28,105 of record JASDQU010585395.1, read on the forward strand.
ACTATAACCAATGTATGTATATGTAATTCTTGCAACATCTTTCCCAAAAAAATAAAATCAAACAAGTATTCTTATCTTTTCGTGATGATTTCAGTCAATCATACTTATTACTAACAACTACAAATTCAATCAAAAGTCTCTTAAATGTCCCTCAAGGTTTGACAATCATTTGTAGCTACAAGAAGTTGATGATTTGCCCCAGAACTATGAGACTAGCCAATTTTCACAGGCAAGAATGGATGGACTTTTGGTCGAATTTTTTTGTGTGATTTTACCATCTAATTTGAAGGAATTTGTCTATTCATTGGTGAAGGTTTTCGAAGCGGTAAAATATGTGGAGAACTTGCTGAGTTACTCTATTCAAAGTGTTGATAATCTCGCTCAAATGTGAGCCCATGGATTAATGGAGAATTTGTGTGCGCAATCAGTTGTTTCTTTGATGTTGAAGAAATTATATCATTCCATCACACGGCCGTGAATTACCAGTTCTCTTCAATGCTTTCTTCCTTTCTTGGTTACCCCACACAATGTTAATTTCAAATACTTAAACAAAGTTGTATCTAGATCCATGCCCCGGGAGAGCGGAATCATATACAATGTCAAAGAGAGTATAGGGATTTTCAATGACTATCAACCTTCCCATAAAGAAGTAGTATACACCTTGAACCCTAAATGCTTATTTGTTCATACTTTTATTATTGATGTTGTTAATGAGAATACATAGAATAGTTTTATGAGGATACTTTTATAACCATCACATTGTTACACACATGTAAATGTTGATGCAATACAACATAATTTCTAGGATTGGGTATTTAACATTGAGCGCAAAAAATTGTCGTTCCAAAGGAGTCATGGTTTTGTGCATCCAATGGAGGGGAGGTGGAGCACGGGGTGGGGAACTCAAAATCAACCCTTTATTAGTCCCTGTCGTAGGCATAGAGGGACCATAGTGATCGATAATGCGTTGACTACATATTAGTTTATCCTTTGACTGGAAATATTTGCACAATACCTATTGTTGGAGCTATGGAATTAAAAGCATATATTTTTATATAATAAAAAGCAACATATATGTATTGATCTGATTGGATAAGAGATTGGAGGTCTTATTGTCGGCTTCGCTATTCCTAATGTAATATATGGAAACATATCCAAAGTTTTTCTCGTAGACAATATTTTTTAATCATATATTTTTCCTCTATATTGCTTGAAGGTTGATTAATGCTAGCATTAGTTGAAATGTTTGTATTAGCATTTTTTGCTAGGCGAATATATCCGTAAGTTTTCATATGTACTAAGCATATTGAAATGTTTTGATATCCAAGCTTTGTAGTGATTGAGAATTCCAACGTGTCTTTGGCGGATGTATATTTGTTGAAATGTATTGAGACTTATTCGGAGATGCATCAATAGGCCTGACAACATAAATGTTTACATGATGCGACGTCCTCCAACACTCCTGACAGCTTAAATGTTTGCATACCGCGAGGTCCTTAGACAGCCTGGCAGTCTTAAATGTTTATGTAAATACGCTTCTCGGAGTACATGTTTCCTCAAAATTTTGTATATAGTTACACTGGATTTGCAAAGTCTTGTTTGTCCACTGCCAGTTCGATAAACATTGTATGTTTCATCCTTGTTCTATCATTGAAGATACATACATTGTTTGTTGGTTCGGTGAGTGCTTCTTCTTCATTGGTTTGTTGGTTGTTTCCATTGTATGTTTCATCCTCGTAATAGTTGAAGCTACATACATTGTTCACCGGTTCGGTGAGTGGTTCTTCTTCGTTGGTTTGTCGGTTGCTGCTTGTTGTTGTTTCGCTTAGCATTTCATCGTTTCGGAGTAAGTTTTGATTCCATAGTTTCATTTTGTATTCCTTGTTTGTTGTTCAGTGTTTGCAGTTTGCAAGTAAGAATGTTTGTTTATTTGTAGTCGCATGTCCCTTGTATGTTTTTGGTTCCTTCTGTGCTTGGGATGCAGTTTCATAATCGTTGGAGACACATATGTTGTTCACTGGCTCAGTAGTTCTTGTTGATTCGTTGGTTCATGGGTTGTTGGTTCTGTTTGTTTGGTTAGGGTTTGCGCTTTGGGGTCTTGGGGGTGCAGTTCGGCATGTTTGTGCTTTTTGGCTGCTTTGGTCCTTGTTGTTTTCTTTTGTTTGATTCGGCCTTCTAGGGTTGGGGTGCAGCGGTGGTGGTTGGAGATTTTTTTTTTTCTTTTTTTTATTATTATTATTGTTTTTTGGGGGCACTTTACAGTGTTCATCCCCTACACCCACGAGTTGACATGCAATTGTGTTATTTTCCATGTCTGTTGAGGCCGATATCTGTTATTCTGTGAGATTTTGTTGGTGCTCCAGTCCTGCCATGAAAGAAAATAGTTGCATGCAAAATTGTTGGAGGATTACAAGTGAAGTTACAATATCCATTGTTTTTTTGTTAGAGTAAAGCATATGTGTGCAGGCTACATTTATAAACCATGTATCGTTAGATGTGCGGATATGACATTACATGTTCTTTCTTCTCTACATAAACTGGTGTGTGCACGATAGAATTTGTGTTGTGTTTGAGATATGATATGTGCAACAAATATTCTGCAAGATTATATTTTGATGTCTGGAAGCATGTCTGGGTGGTTTGCCACAGAAAACTGAGAACTTGTATCATGAGCACAACAGTCTGTGTAGAAGAACATGGTTAAAGGGCATATCTGGATAAATTTCCAGGGAAAACTAGAAACCGTTTAGTTGTGGCTGTGCAATTGCGTGATATTTTGTGCCTTGTAATATATTTTGGCCAGGGAAAAAAAATCTGCATGTTTACAGCCATGGATAGAGAAGCACAAAGGTTCATGTTTTTGCCTTTCTAGACTGTTCGTTCAGTCATTTTTGTTGTGTGTACATATTCTTTTTCTCTGGTGAATACCAACTTCCACTGATGTTCATTGAATTTTGTGCATTCCCACATTCAAACAAACAGAGTAGCTGGAAAACGAGGGAGTCTTGACTGCATTGCCTGAAGAGGATATAGAAAGGTGCATGCTTGTACTGTTGTTTCATATTGTGTTGTTTTGTATTTCATTTATGGTATGTATATGTGTTAAACTAGTTGTGTGCCTTCCTACATGGTAAGTTATCTTGCTTACATGTGTTCCTTCCTGCATACTAAGTTGGTTCATGTTCATTGTGTTTACGCTACATTGTTGCATTTAAACAAACATGATGGTTGGATAGGACGAAGGACTCTTTGGCGGGTAAATAGAGTTTTTTCTCTTTCTTTTAGATGTCTGTCTTCATACTAACTTGTCTCCGTGTCCATTTCATCTTCGGTGTTGCTGCCTTGGAAAAAACAAGTTGCTTGGACATGGAGATGAATCGTTTTGTGCAACAGCAGAGGGTTTTGTGGTGCAATCTTCTAAAAGGTATACCAAGTGTGCTGGTAAATTAAATATACAAACTGGGTGGGGGCATATAATATTAGACTTGAAAACAATGACTTTGCAGTAATGGGCCTTTCTACGCTCCCTATTTCTACTTTTTCCATTTTCTATTATCCATTTTGTTTTCTAATTCATCTGGCTAGTGTGCTTTCCGAAAATTCCTTCTTGCGTCGGTTGGTGGACTAACGGATTCACATATGTGGTCATGTTTCTACCTTCTTCCATAGTTACCCACTTTCTCGATTGTGGATGCTAGGCTGGCAGGTTGAAGATTGCTTCCCTGGCTTCTAGGGGTCCGCGATATACAGATTGGCCATGGTGCCCTGCGCTCACGCCATGTTTACTATTAAACATTTCTCTAGTTAAAAAATTCAGATGCATACAGTTTTACGGTTATTTGGTCCTTCCGATGGACAATATACAATGCATATGCTTGTTTAGTCCTTATGTTCATTTGCACATGCTTGCATCAAAAAAAGTTGGACTAGTAACATGGGCATGAGCAGCCAGTCATCCCAGACATCGGCAGACCGACAAGGCCAAAGGTAAAGATGCATATGCTCTGCTCTTACTATGTTTGCTAAACAAATTTTTTGGGCCATATATTCATCTATGGCATGGTGGATATGTTGATGTCATCTGCAATACATGGTTTGCACCTCGCAAGAAGTATCAACAAGTACAAGCGAGACGTTGAATGTGTTGCATGTTCCGCAGACTAAGAGGTGTGGTTGCGAAACTCTGGCTCCATAGTTCATCAAAACTATGTGTGTACTTGTAGCACACTACCATTCACTTTAGTTTTCCTGTTCAAAAAAATGTTATCAGGTCTAGAGTTGTGACATCCAAAGTACTGTCAATAGAGGGCTTGAACAACTGCCAAACTGGACAAGTGTTTGTCGGGGACATAATGGTTGTCTATAGCACCTACTTGGACAAGGAAAACAAAAGTAGATCCATTATGCGTGCTGACATGACAGACAAGGATGCCATGATGACAGTAACACTAGTTCCTCCACAACTTGTCCAGAAACATGAAGAAAAGATATTGCCGCATAATGGGATATCCATTACACATTTTAATATATTGCCCAAAACAGTATATGACCATGGTGATTGCAATCGAATTATTCTGCTCAATGAAACAAGCATTGTGGAAAAAAATCCCGTTGTTTGTTCAGAATATTGTTTCATCCCGGACTCGACTATCAGCCAGCTTGCACAGAGCACTGATATTTACCCAATCGGAACGATTGGGGCTGTTGTCACACTGGTGGGAAAATTTGGCTCGCAACACATTCTCCATATAAAGGATGGAGAGTCCGACAGCGACAAGGCAATGGTACCGCTTTTCATATTCAATTTTGTCCTTTACTTTTGCATGTGCATGTATGTCGGATAAGTTACACAAATATTGCACTGTTCCATGTTGCAGCTGCAATTGTTCGATACGTATTCATATTTGTTTTCTTCAATGGAACAACAATTGCATAGAGGGAAGATTCCACTTATGTTGCTCAAAAATATTACAAAGAAGAGGGATGCTAGAGAAAGGATCTTTCAGACAACCCAGACAATGTTTGTAGCAGAGTTGCGAGCAGATATAGTAAAGGATCTGAAGAAACTAGCTAGCTCTACAACTGTTGTGCGTATACATCCACAAAAGTATTCTCACTTTGCTTATAGAAATAGCCTTCAACAAATTTTTGCCCCTGTTTAATTTTTATTTTATTTTTTAAAGGGAGGGGGGGGTGCAGTTGTGTATTATGTTGTTCAATGTATTAATCTCTTTGCTCACGTTCCTAGGTTGAAGGTCTTTTAGTTGCAGCCAATGTGTACTTGATCCCCTTTGAGCATGTATGTGCAAGATGCAACTCCGTTGCTTCTGCCTCCGCTTTGATAAGTGATGATACCATTGATTGTCTGTGATGCGGTGAAAATTTCCATATATATATGGACATTGCGTGAATGTTGTTATCCGAACCGTGGGCAATACAACTGTGCATTGTACGGTTAGGCAACCTCTGTTACAAAATGTGCTTCATGAGTTGGTAGAGTTGTCGTATGAAACGTATCTACAGAAAAAGGCAAGCAGTGTCTACATGTTGCGGCAGCTTCGCATACATAGCAAATTCACCTTGAATGAGGACAATGCAATTTTTCATATCGGTTGAAGAAGGGGAAAAAAANATATATATATATATATATATATATATCAAACTTCGGAAGGAAACGAAAATACCTTATCTGTCTTTGTAACATTTGTTCAACACCCAGATGAATGTTCCTTGGACTTGGCCCATATCTCTGTAATCCCCATATATAGCATGTTCCTGGTTATTTTCTACTAGGAACATATACCATATGCAAGAGAAAATGAATGTGGCGACGTCTTTTATTTGTATATCAAATTGTTTGGTGCAAAGGTCAATGGGTTCTGCTCTATGGAACCTTCTGGGAACTTGCTTGTGGCCTGTTTAAAGTATGGTTGGTTCTTGGTTATTTGTTTTTTCTGTCAATTTGTATACCGTGGAACTCCAATTGTTCTTTGGAGGACACGGAACAATATAATTGAATTTTTTAGCCAGTTGGCCCGCAGATCCGCCTGATAATTTCTATGGCGTTGTGACGCAAATGTACTACGTGGCTTGCTTTAGCAGATTTCCTTGATCAATGAACTTGGTCAAATTATTGTTCTGAAATAATTTGAAATCAATGAATATACAGTGTGTGAAGTGCAAATGTCTTATCATAGCAACAAGAGGCTCTTAAAATTCAAATTGGTCGTTGTTTTGGCATTTTTTCTTATTCGATGAACTTGGCAAAATTAATATCCTAGAATAATTTGAAATCAACGAATATATACTGTGCGGAGTGCAATTGTGCTATCATATGAACAAGAGGGCCTTAAAATTCAAATTGGTCCTTGTTATGCTTGCGGTGATAGAATTTAAAAAAAACTTTCTTTTGTTTGCTTCAGTTTTTAAAAAATAAGCGATTTAACATCCTTTAATAATTTAATGTAATTCACTTGTACAATATCAATAGTTAATATTAATAATTTAGTATTTGAAAATAATGTTTTTAGATAAATTTTATTTAGGATGATCATCCCTAAACAATTGCAATCTTGAACCTGCCAGACATGGAATCCATAGGTCCGCCTATCAATTTGTATATCGCGGAAGTGTGGGTGATATTTGCAAAACATGAAACAAAAGAAGCTCAAATTTCAGCCCGCCAGGCCGAGAACCCGCGATCCAAAAAGTGCCCAAGTATGGAACGAGGGATCTGCATATGCTCTATAAAATGTTGTCCATACTTTCCAAAATTACATGTTTACTATGTATTCGTCGTTTGTAAGAAAACTTTTATATCAGTCGCCCGACCAGATTGTACAAACTTTCTTGTCTAATTAAATTCTGCAATATCAAAATTTGATATTAATAATTTAGTATTGAAAATAATGTTTTTAGATATGTTAGATAGTTGATAGGTATTAGCATCTGTAAACAATGGCAAACTTGAACCCGCCAGCCCTCAAGTCCATTTGTCAATCTATATATCGCGGAACTCCGAGTGCTATTTGGAGGACACGAAACAATGAAACTGCAATGTTGAGCCAGCTAGCTCGCAGGTTCGCTTGTAAATTTGTATATCGCGGAATTATGTGTGGTATTTGCACAACGTGGAACAATAGAGGCCCAATTTTCATCCTGCCGGGCCCAGAGCCCCCGATAAAAAAAATGGCTAAATATGGAATTCATAGGGGATCACTACGAGACAATAAATGTGCAATGTTCAGCCAACCAGCCCGAATCTGCCTGTCAATTTGTCTATCGCGGAATTCTGGCTGCTATTTGTAGGGAATGGAACAATAAAACCTCAATTTTCATCCCGTCAGGCCGCGAACCCGCAATCCAAAAAGTGTCTAAGTATGGAATAAGGAATGTGCATATGTTGTATAAAATCTCATGTCCATACTTTATAAAAGTACATGTTTATTATGTATTGCTCGTTTGTCCGAAAACTTTTATATCAGTCGGTCCACCAAAATGGACAAACTTTGTCCTCTGCTTAAATTCTGCAATATCAATATGTAATATTAATAATTTAGTATTGAAAGTAATGTTTTTTTTATATGTTGGATAGTTGATAGGGATTGCCATCCCTAAACAATGGAAAATTTGAACCCACCAGCCCTCGAGTCCATTTGTGAATGTGCATATCGCAGAAGTTCGAGTGTTATTTGGAGGACACGGAACAATGAAAGTGCAATGTTCAGCCAGCCAACCCGAGAGCCCCCGATCAAAAAAGTTGTTAAATATGGAATTAATACGGGATCGCCATGGAACAATAAAATGCAATATTCAGCGAAGAAGCCCGCAAGTCCTCCTATCAATTTGTCTATCGCGGAAGTCTGGGTGGTATTTGTAGGACACATAACAATAGAGACTCTATTTTCATCCCGCCAAGCCGCGAACCATGATCCAAAAAGTGCCTAAGTATGGAATGAGGGATCCGCATATGCTCTGTAAAATCTCATGTCCATACTTTATATAGAGACTCATGTCCACAAGTCCTCCTATCAATTTGTATATCGCGGAAGTCTACGTGCTATTTGTAGGACACGGAACAATAGATACTCAATTTTCAGCCTGCCAAGCCGCGAACCCATGATCCAAAAAGTGCCCAAGTATGGAATGAGGGATCCGCATATGTTCTAGAACAATAAAAATGCAACGTTCAGCCAAGCAGCTCGTAGTTCCTCCTGTCAATTTGTATATCGCGGAAGTGTGGATGTTATTTGTAGGACACAGAACAATAGAGAGTCTATTTTCAGCTTGCCAGGCCACAAACCCGTGATCCAAAAAGTGCCTAAGTATGGAATCAGGGATCCACATATGCTCTGTAAAATCTCATGTCCATACTTTATATAAAGACTCATGTCCAAAATTCCACCTGTCAATTTGTATATCGCGGAAGTCTAGGTGCTATTTGTAGGACAGGGAACAATAGATACTCAATTTTCAGCCCGCCAGGCCGCGAACCCGCGATCCAAAAAGTGCCCAAGCATGGAATGAGGGATCTGCATATGTTTTAAAACAATAAAAATGCAATGTTCAGCCAAGCAGCTCGTAGGTCCTCCTGTCAATTTGTATATCGCGGAAGTCTGGGTGCTATTTGTAGGACACAGAACAATAGAGACTCTATTTTCAACTTGCCAGGTCGCGAACCCGCAATCCAAAAAAGTGCCTAAGTATGGAATGAGGGATCTGCATATGCTCTATAAAATCTCATGTCCATACTTTATATAGAGTCATCTCCGCAAGTCCGCCTGTCAATTTGTATATCGCGGAAGTGTAGGTGCTATTTGTAGGACACGRAACAATAGATACTCAATTTTCAGCTCGTCGAGCCGCGAACCCGCGATCCAAAAACTGTCCAAGTATGGAATGAGGGATTCRCATATGTTCTATAAAATCTCATGTCCATACTTTATAAAAGTACATGTTTACTATGTATTGCTCATTTTTTGGAATACTTTTATATCACTCGGCCAACCAAATTGTACAAACTTTCTTGTCTAATTAAATTCTACAATATCAATATTTAACAGTAATAATTTACTACAGGTCTGCTTTTGAATTTGTATATTGCGGAATTGTGGGTGCTATTTGTAGAGTGCGGAACAATAGAGGCCCAATTTTTTGCCTGTCAGCCCGAGAGCCCTTGATCCAAAAAACTGGCTAAATATGAAATTAATACGGAATCRCTACGGGACAATAAAAGTGCAACATTCAACCAACCAACCCGCAAGTTCGCCTGTCTATTTGTATATCATGGAAGTGTGGGTGCTATTTGTAGGACACGGAACAATAGAGGCTCAATTTTCAGCCCGCYAGGTTGAGAACCCGCAATTGAAAAAGTGGCTAAGTATGGGATCTGCATATGTTCTATAAAATCTCATGTCCATACTTTATAAAAGTATATGTCTACTATGTATTATTCATTTGTCGCAAAACTTATAAATAACTTGCCCAACCAGATTGTACAAACTTTCTCGTCTAATAAAATTCTGCAAGATCAATATGTAATATTAATAATTTAGTATTGAAAATAATGTTTTTAGATATTTTGCATAGTTGATAGAGATTGTCATCCCTAAACAATGGCAATCTTGAATCGGCCAGCATTCGATTCCATCTGTCAATCTGTATATCGCGAAACTCTAAGTGCTATTTGGAGGACATGGAATAATGAAAGTGAAATGTTGAGTCAACTAGCCCGCGGGTCCGCTTGTCAATTTACAAATTCCGTGACATACAAATTGACGTTCGATATCTATCACTGAGATGCAATATGATCATCGGCCCTTAACATCTCCTGGGTATATCTTCTGTCATTTTTCTTTTGTAACCCACCCGACCGCTTTCCATACTTTGGTATTTCTTGGAATCAGTTTCGCCATCGTCGTTGCCTTCGTACTTATTTCTAGATATGAAATAATTAAGCTTTAATGCTAGTAGACATCCTGCAGGAACCGTTAAGATTGTCATTAATGTCGAGAAATCTGGAGAAGATTTGTCATTACTATGAATTAAACTAATATGTGCGCACAAGTATGTTATCCTTTCCAAGTATTCATTTGAAAGGCAATGCAATCTTTTTTTTTTGTGCGCGGACGGGTTGGTCCTTCTAAGAAATTTCTATTTCTTAATCTCTTTTCATCGTCACCGCCACGTTCGCACTTTTTTCTAATTATGCAATTAGTGAGTTGTGATGGTGACAACTCATTCTGAATGAACGCTGGAAAATGTCATTGATCAGTGAAAGGCTTGAGGACATATTCCATTAATACACATTAAACCATAATTTGGGGAGGGTTATATTATCCCTCCTCGATTTTCATTTCAAACATCATCTCGAGCAAACGGAAATTCTTAATAACTTATGGTAGCATTTCTCTCCACACACAGTAAATACATTGGGGCATAATGGCCAGAAGTTCCACTATTCCAGTGCATATTCTTACTATTCATCTCCCTCCGCATAGGAGCAAACAAGGAGATGGTCCCTTGGTACACCCAGAGATATATTTCAAGCCAAAAATTTCCATGGAAACCCTGGCTGCTCAGAGAACCTGCCCACTTGCATTCATGGTTGTCGTAGAAGTTGATGCCATGAATTACGAGCCGGAAGAAGATGATCTGATGGACGATTATACGACAATGGATGATGGCAATGCAGAGAATCTTCCCACTCCTGCGCCCAAATTGAAATCAACCATAACGAACGGAACTTCCTGGCTCAGTGATGACGACACCAAAAGGAGTTTCAGAAAAGAAACCGATGGTGAACGCAACAGCCACCGTGCAGCGCGAAAGTAGGAATTCCAGAGTTCCAAATTAGTCTGTTCTGGACGGAAGAGTTTCACTATAAAGCAATGATATGTTGATGCTCCCAGAGATATATTTCAAGCCAAAAAATTATTGATTAACATCTTCAGGAATCAGGTCCAAAACTGTCACTGTTGCAAGGCATTTTCC
>JASDQU010585395.1:59531-95619 GCA_032191745.1 Picea mariana
TATATATATATATATTTCAAAATAAATGGTGCTCAACAATGCAACCGTCATTTACTTATACCCCATGTTCACAAACACATTTAAATTTTTTATATTTCTTATCTCCTATTAATTTTATGTCATCATATATTTTTATCTTTCACCAGTCCATATGGAAAATGCATTTAAATTTCCAAATTTATTCTTGCACTGTAAACAATTTTTTTACTTTGTTATATACTTTCAAAAAAAATAGGTTTGCTATATACTTTAAAAAAATGTCATTTATTTTTGCCCCATCTTCCGTGATATACATGTTGCACACAACATTTATGTGATATACATTTTGCACTGAACACTTCGTTTCATTTACAATTCCACCCCATTTTCCACAATTTGATTTTTAACCTCGTTGGCAAGGACTACGCTGCCACGCAACCTTGTTTACTTGGGATTTAAACTAAATTCATTGAAAATAGGGGCACAATTCCAAGAATCAACCTTGTTTGCTTGGGGTTTAAACTAAATTCAAAGAAAATAGGGGCACAATTCCAAGAATCGCCCTCCCTGCTTCTTTTTTTTCTAAATTTATTATTGGTTTTTTTTAATCACTTTTTCAATTTATTTTTAAAAAAATAGTTCTCAATTATTTTAATTTATTAAATTTTAAATAATAATGTTTTTTTTAGTATTTTGTGAAATTCTTTTAATTTTTATTTTTACGTTTAAAAGTATATTTCTTTTATGTTTTTGTTTTTTATTTTTTTAATGGATAAATAAGTTTGTGTTTTTTTTTGTTTTCTAAATTTTTTTCTTTTAAATTATTTTTAGTTTTACATTTATCATTTTCTTTTTTCAAATTTGTAAATTGATTTGTTAAAAATATATTTTAATGACTTTTTAATGGTTTGAAGTAAAAGGAAAAATAATTTAAAACTAAAGATAACTATTATAATAAATAAATTTAAAAAAAATATGTTAGTGATTATTTTTTATACCATGGTTTTAAAAATGTTGCAATTAAGGCTTTCGTTTAAAAAATGTTGAAATTTTAAGTTTGGAAAAAAGAAGTGTTAATAGTAGCACTACTTTTCGATTTGGTAGTTGATTTTAAGTTTTGGTCGCATTGGAACTAGTTGTTAAGACTATAGTTTCAAACGAGCTATAATCCACTTTTTGATTTAGGTGTTGATTTTAAAGTCTTTGTTAGCAACGTTATGGGTTTTGAAGGTCATGTTTGAAAAATGTTGTAGGTTTAACCTTTAAAAAGAAAGAGTGCTACTAGTAGCACCACTTTTTGATTCAGGTGTTGATTTTAGAATTGTTGATGCAAAAATATGGGTTTTGAGGGTTAGAGTTCTCGTTAACTCGGTAACTTCGTTCATTGTTGAGGTGTCTGTCGTGGTTCTTTTCTATTATCTTTCTTCCCATTAAAAGAATGTTTGTTTGTTGTTCAATAGTTGTAGTTTTAGGGAGGAAATGTGTGTGCCCATCATACACCTCATTTCCTAAAATAGTTGCACATCAAGGTGTTGTTTGGGTCCACATATTGGACAACCATATTTACCCTTTGTTTGAGCAAGATAGACAATATTAGTGTTATTAGTAAACCAGTCAATTCATAAAATTCTACAAAATAGTAGAGGATATAATGTTCGAGTGCACTTTTCATACCACAAAAACATGCTATCTAGGAACATCATAAATCATCCACGTAAGTATTCCATGGAATTGAAAACATGTTTACCTTGTTGATTTGTAAATGCCATACATAGTAATGCCAACACATAAATTTTGAAGTTTTTCAATTAAAGGCTCAATCTATACATCCATACCTCTAACTTGATACTTACTTATTTCGAAGAAAATATATTTATTACCTTGTTGTAGATACATGAGGATAATATGTCACAAACAAGAAAATTGAATTCGTATGTAGTAAACATATGAAAAATAATACCTAAAACACTCAATCGCAACATTGTGTGCTTCGGGGGCAGCTGGAGCCAGTGGGAGTCTTTTCGATCCCGGGGGGACGAAATAGAACATTATGCCTTGGGTCTTGATCAGGGGTCTAACAATCTAGCAGAGGCCCATTCCTGCTAGTGCGAACTTCACTTAGCCAAACTGCGAGGGATTAAATATTTGATGATTTTCATAGATTCTATGCTCATCATCCAAGCTATAAAATTCAACTCAAACCTGGGGAATAACTAAAAAATGTGGTGGCCCGAATTAAATTTCTTGCTCAACAATTCACAATTCAGAGGACTTTAAATGGAAATCAACAATTCAGAGGACTTTAAATGGAAAAGCAGACGCTTGGGATAAGCTCGCAACTTCATTGCAACTTGGGAAATTGGAGCAAAATGGGGAGCATTCCACCCTTCCTCTCCCCCTCCCTTAGTTAACTTATGGCCAGACATTTCAACGTGGACAATTGTGCGACTTTGGACAAATGGAACGGTGGAACATATGGGAACATATTTCTTCAAGAGTGTGGAGAGTCGGCAAGCACATGCGTGTGTGGAGGCATTTACTCGCAACCATGGTCGTGGAGGATGATAAACCTGTGGGGGGCTATTCAGGGGATGAATTTGGGATTTCTTGTGGCAGGAGCCAAGGTCGAATTCTCGCAGCCTGGGTTAGCATGGGTGGCTTTGCCCCTGTGATTTGGTGGAGGGGGACTTTTCATGTTCTATCTGCGATCAGGGTAGGAACATTGAGGTGGTTCAGGAGTGTTGTAATGGTTGAGGGGAAGTGGGTTCTTCATCTTTGTTTGGCATCTTGCAGCATCTCTACGCAGGTTTCGTGAACGTGTGTGGGAAGTTTGGTAGTATGTTCCTGGTAGGAATTTGGCCTTGTTTGCTATGCTATGATGGAGATTAATTTTCTCTCTACAATATGTAATTTGGTTTGTTTTTTTAAGGCAACATTGTGTGCTTTTTTTATTGACATTTAAGGAGGAATGTTATTGTTTAAAATAAAATATGGTATTGAATAAATGGACATGAGTTCTACAAATAGGTTTAGACGATATGTTTCCAATGCAAGTTTAACATTATGAATTTCCTCTCAAAAATGGGTTATTTTCCTTGATGTTCCTAAATGCAAAACCATCTACAATCATTTACATAAAAACATCATGACTTCTCATACGAGCATGATAATCCATAAACTATGTTATGTTCTTGCATATGAACAATCATTTTGGGAGTGTGGAATCATGGGCATGTGATGGAGAATCGTATGGGGCACATTTTTTGTTAGTTGATCCTCTCGATATCTACTAATTAGATGTTGGAGGATGTGTCAAATATTCTTTCTCATCTCCATGGTATCTCATGCAATCATTAGGACATGCATCAATTGTTTGATATTCTATTCTTGCATCTTTCATAAGGGAACCCATTTATCAATATGTGTGTAAAGCATTTGACTTCAGTTGGAGTATTAGCTAAAAATTTACAATGAAAAAATAAATTATTGTACCAAATATCAAGAGTTGCATCCTTATTACAATAATTGAAAATAATCAACTTATAATTTTACAAAGCATTGCATACCTTTGTATCTATGTGAAAAAATTGTGTGAAATGTCATTCAATACCTTCAAGTTCGCTAACAACAAAATGACAAAGAGAGGACTTGTCTTTGATACTTCATATAGGGGTTTGTTTTCTGTATCAATAATAGGGATATCATGAATCTTAGCATCATCATCTATCGGTGCAAAGTTGTCATGGATTAGTGTATTTATCTCATCGTTCACAAGAATATCAATACCGCTCTCTTCCATTATATTTGGGTGTTCACCAAGATAGTCATTGGAAAGCATATTAACAACTTCATTTCTTGCAGTCTCATCATGGTGTTATTCAACCCTAGTTGGGGCAAAGTATTTGACTCCACTAGGAGAGTATCAACTAACAATCTACAACTAAAAACAAATTATTATACCAAATACCAAGGGTTGCATCCTTATTACAATAACCAAAAATAATCAACTTGTTACTTTTATAAATTATTGCATACCTTATAATTAGTGTGAAAAATGGGATTTATATGTTGTCATGGACCAAACCTCACAACCAATATGGGATGCAGCACAAGAGGAGAGTATATATTTAAAAGTCAAAAAATATTATGATATCGCAAACACAGTGTATCCAAATATTTATTGTCATATTTATTATTCACACACATCATGCACTCACACAACACATCCCACAAAGGAGGAGGGGGAGGCTAAGCAAGCATGCACATTCATCATACAATAATCAACCATTATGTTGGTGGGAGCTAGGTTCGCTACTTCTATGGATCCCCCCATTATCACGGGATCATGTTATGTTGTGACTTATATGTTACAGTGGATCAAACCTCACAACCAATTTGGGGAAGAACACAAGAGAAGAAGAGGTTTTTGAGGACAAGAATCCATTCCAAGAAGTCAAACACTACGTATTTGATTGTTTACTATCATCTTAATTATTCATTGTTTATTATTCACTCATGCACACACAACACATCCCACCAAGGAGAAGGAATTCAAGAAGGCACACATATTCATCATACAACTAATCAACCATTATTATTGGGAGGGTCATTACATTTGTCAACATCCCTATTGGCAGGATC
Organism: Picea mariana; assembly: GCA_032191745.1. Lineage (NCBI taxonomy): Eukaryota > Viridiplantae > Streptophyta > Pinopsida > Pinales > Pinaceae > Picea > Picea mariana. The sequence continues at coordinate 64,152 of JASDQU010585395.1, forward strand.
ATGGAATGTTTGGACTTATGTACTACGTCGAACCAAATCTCACAACCAATGTGGGTTAGAACACAAGAGGGAAAGACATCAAAAGTCATAGAAATTATTCCAATATAGAAAACGTGGTGTATTTGAACGTTTATTATTCATACACATGCACCCGCACAACACTTCCCATAGACAAGGAGGGGGAGGTCAAGTAAGCATGCATATTCATCATGCAACCAATCAAACATTATGTTAGTATGAGAGTCACTACCTCTATCAACAACCCCATAGGCATAAGGATCTTGGTATGTTGGGACTTATATGTTGTTATGGACCAGAGCTCACAACAATTGTGAGATATCACACAAGAGCAGAGGAGATTTTTAAAGTTGTAGAAACTATTTCAAGACGTCAAACATAATGTATCTGAATGTTTATTATCTTGTTTATTAATCATAATTTCATACACACACACCCACACAATGTGTATCATAAAGGAGGGGGGGGGATTCCAACTAGACTTCACAACCAATGTGGGTAGCACGAAAAGGAGAGGAGGTTTTTACCATTATAGAAACTATTCCAAGAAACCAAACATAATGATGTGTTCAGATGTTTCTTATCATGTTTATTATTCAAGGTGGAGGGGGCATCAAGCAAGAACATATTCATCTTGAAACCAATCAGCGATTATGTTTGTAGAAGGGACACTACCTCTATGGACATGGCCATTGGCATAAGGATCAAGGCATGTTGGGACGGATCATGATATGTTGGAACTTATATGTTTCCATGGACAAAACCTCACAACTAATGTGGGATAGCACTTAAGAGACAATATTTTTAAAGTCGTAGAAACTATTCCAAGACACCAAACACAATAGGGAGGTTGATAAAGCGTGCATATTCATACCATTACCAATCAATCATTATGTTAGGAGGGCCATTATCTTTGTGGACACCCCCATTGGCATAAAGATCATGTTGGAACTTATATGTTGTCGTGGACCAAACCTCACAACCAATGTGGGATAGTGCACAAGAGGAGAGGAGATTTTTAAAGTCATAAAAACTATTCTAAGATGCCAAACATTGTGTATCTCACTATTTATTATCATGTTTATAGTTAGTCATTGTTTATTATTAGCACGCACACACACACAACACATCCCATGGAGGAGGGGAGGTCGCACAAGCACTCATATTCAACCTACAAAATCAATCAACTATTGTGTTAATAGGAATCCCACCACCTATATGGACATTCTCAATGGCATAAGGACTAGCATAGATCCATCGTAACCTCGAATCTATTAAGCATCAAGAGGGATCAAAAAGAAACTAAAGCACAAACCTATTAATGTTTCAAGTATCGAAGTTAAAATGGATTTATATTGGGTTTTTTATTATTATATATTTTATTCATGTTATGGTCTATTTTTAAAATTATTTTTTTCGGATCTCAATCTAATTTATAAGCATTATAGACTTGAGACATTTACTTGGATTGTAGATGTACCTCGCTACTCTCAATGCAATCATGGTATGTTCAAACTTATATGTTGTCGTTGAATATCTATTTTTTCCCATTGGATAAAGGCCATTTTAACCTAAAGGAAAGTCTTATGTGCCAAGTGGATCCTTGAGCAATAGAGGCAAAGAACCCTACAAGATTATTTTGAGCAGTGGCATGACCACAAACACACCTCATGGTAAGAAAACTTCATTGGGCTCTAGTTAGCTTCCAAACCCTACTTCTAACAACATCTCGATGTTTTTTAAGGCTTGGAACATTTCAAGGGCCTCAAAGGTTACTAAGCCTCAATCGAGATGGCAAGGAAATCAATTTATAATGAAGATTATTTTAACAATCATAGCATCAACCTCTAGTAGTTTATAATTGTTCCAAGGAAATCCATTAGTAAACATCCCTTGATTTTTTGCCATTTCCCTTATTAAAAAGCCTCTAAGATTATCAAAGATATTTGCTCCTAACTCCACATATACTATGCACCCTAAGCTAAACTTACAACTCAATTCAAGCATAGAAACATGAACAAAATTATCCTACAAGGAATTAAAGATTTGGTCTCGATCTCTTATTTAACAATTAGGACCAAGGACCCTACTACCAGTGGAAGGATTGGAAACGGTTGAACTCCAAACTCTCCCTTTGTACAAGCCATTTGATGTTCACTGATTGTGTAAGGACACTTCAAATTGTTGAGATTAAATAGAATCGAGAAGTTGAAGTTAAAAGATCAACTTAGTGTCACAAGCTTAAGACAATGCAAAACCTAAGAAAGCATACTTTGGCTTGCACAAACATCTTATCCATCTGGGTTTCACCACCACCATGTGTTTTTCTTTGCCCCTAAAATTGCAAAGAATATTTTTTTGGTTCAAAAAAACAAAAGTTGCCCTAAGCCTCTATGGTCACTTCTCTCATTCCCCAATCTCTTCGAAAGCTACCGTATTAAGCAAATATTATCGAAGGACCACTTACTTTTCCAAAACCTAGGATATGGTTTGTGTTGAGATTTTGTTTTGCTTGTGGAAACGTGTGAAATGATGACTTTTTGAAAGCAGTCTACCAATCTTATATTTTTCTTGGATTGACAAGATATCGATAGTAGTAATAATAATCTAATTTTAAGGTCACAGCCAAGCCAGACACCAAATTGGTGCATGAGCCCTGCTTGTTTGTGAGACAAGGGACCCCCCTCTGCGCAGCGATTTGACTTGCTAAAGTCTACAGAGGTGTACATACCCTACCCCCCTCTAGATTTGAACCTGTGATCTGCCCATAAAAAATCAATGAGAAAAGGTGGCCATGGATATAGTCCACCTTCTATAATCATTACCACAAAGGTGATGTACCTTGTGTTGTTAGCCAGGTCACATTAGATACCCTCTTGCAAGAGTTCTAAGGAACAAACAGGATTAATCTGTCCTCGAAATAACAATAAGAGAAGGTAGCCATGGATATAGTCCACCTTCTATAATCACTAGCACAAAGGCAATGTACCTTGTTTTGTCAACAAGGTCACATTAGAAACAAGCAAGGCAACCATGAATGAATGGAGAGAAGGCATGGTCGAAGGAGGCAACCAATCTCCCCACATAATGATTTCTTTTTAATTTTTCCTAATTGTAATTTCTAAGAGTATACTCCCACCAAAAATTGAATAGGGGTGGATTAATCCAATGATGAGTCATTGAATGGTGGTTTTTGGGGTTCAACATTAGAGAAATCATATTGATTAACCTTTGTGGAAAAGTTGTGAGCCTAGGAGACTAACTTGAATGAGTTTTCATTGTTTCAATGCAATTAATGGACTTCAAGTTTTGGTTTCCCTAGTAATTAAGATTCAATGTTAGTTTACAATTTAATACATAATATATCTTATTTAGGGANTATATATATATATATTGATGGGTTAGCTCAAGTGGTTGAGTGTTGTGAATTACAAGCAGGAGCTCACGAGGTCAAGTCCCTAAGCTAGCTAGCTCGAGTGGTTGAGTGTTATGAATTACAAGCAGGAGCTCACGAGGTCAAGTGCCCGAGCTAGTTTCCTATGTGGATATTATTGGGCCTCACCCGATGTTCCCATCAAGTTAGGTTGCAAAAAATGCAGTCGATACTTGCCCTCATATCGAAGATGATAAAGGAGGTAGATCGATCAACTAAATTTTTTGCAACTTAACTCAATGGGAACATTGAGTGGGGCCCAATAATATCTACAGAGTCATCTAACCCAGGGACTTGACTTCGTGAGTTCCTGCCTATAATTCACGGCACTATATATATAATCTCTAAAAATAAGTCTTGCCATCACATTGGAGAAATGGAGAGTTAATAAAATTTTGTAACAAAAGGTTTAACCCCAAATTCAAATATGTAGATGAATATATAGGGAGTATTTCTTCTTAAAAAACAAACTAGATTGGAAATTTTCATTTTAACCATTATGTACAATCCCCTTACTAGTTTATTAGAAAAGGCACGTACAATTTTAGAAATTCACCTAAAAGATTGACAAAAACTATTCCAACCCATCTTATAGAATGCAACAATAAAAAGAATGGACTTGGGGCTTGTGTACAGGTATAAAGGAATTAAAAATTTGGGAGTTTGAATTCATTATTCTTGTTTGGAAGCTTCCAATTAAATTTTAAAGTAAATGCACTAGCAAACAAGGGAGCCCTCAAAAAAATGAAATTGTGAGGGTGGACACATAATTTCTATCAAACAATCCATCATATTTATGTCCTTTGAAAAATAACCCTTAGGTTTGCAACCCCTCAAAATCAAAACAATGATCTATTCACTCATGTCAAGGCCATCATGCAAAATACTTAACACGAGCTATCCAACTGTTGAGAGAAAAGGCAACCTCTTAACTCTTTGTATCTTCAATTTGATGGGAATGAGCACAAAGAACAAAATGGAGTATAAAGATAAAATCCACACTACTTTCAAGCCAAAAAGTGAACCACAAGATGTGACAAGGAAGAAGCTCAAAATAACTTCAACATTCATTAAATCCAAATCGATTTCGATTTCAATGCATTGAATGTTGTTTTGAACCAACTACAAGAGGATATGGATATGCGATATCAATATAGGAAGAAGCTCAAAATAACTTCAACATTCATTAAATCCAAATCAATTTCAATGCATTGAATGTTGTTTTGAACCAACTACAAGAGGATATGGATTTGTGATATCAATATATCATCAGTGCAAGCATCCTTCCAACAAACCACCATATTTATATTATATTCATGCGTAGCAACCCTTTGCTTTCATCAATGTTATTGATATTGTAGAGAGATGGAGGGAGAAAAGTGAGACAATTTAGGGTTTACAACGTTTCATTCCAAGGGTAGGAAGCATTGTATTCCTTCTCCTAGTTCACTTAAGACATCCTTGTCATCAACATGGGAAGTGGAGGGACACATGGACTTGGTGCAACACGCATTGATAGGGTATATTTTGGGCAAAAGTCACATATCTTAAAGTTGGTTTCATGTTTTGGAACTTTGTAGGCCACTATTATTCAAGGGAAGATGCATATTTTTCTACTTCATCGTGGGTTCTTCACTTTCACTTTTGAAAATGCAATGGATAGGGTCGTTTTGAGTAGCAACACCTGGTTTTGCAGTAAAGTTGGGCTTGTGCTTAAACAATGGTCAAAGTACTTCAACCCTCGATATGCTCTTCGAGATGAGATGCTCCTCTAAGTGAGGCAACCAAGGCACCCACTTCACCACTACAATATTAGGGTTTTGCAAGTTATTAAGGAGAATTGGGGCTTCTTTTGCTCTTTGTCTAAGAAATCGACCAAGGTCCCCACTTCACCACTATAATGTTAGGGTTTTGCAAACCACTAGGAAGAAGATGGACATTGTCTCATGACAAGGGTTCATAGATTCTAGGTCCCCATTTCACCATTATAATTCTAGGGTTTTGCAAGCCATTAGGAAGAGAGATGGAAACTGTAATGTTAGGGTTTTGCAAGTTATTAAGGAGAATTGGGGCGTCTTTTGTTTTGTCTAAGAAATCGACCAAGGTAACCCACTTCACCACTATAATGCTAGGGTTTTGCAAACCACTAGGAAGAAGAGATGGACATTGTCTCATGACAAGGGTTTCATAGATTCTAGGTCCCCACTTCACCGCTATAATGCTAGGGTATTGCAAACCACTAGAAAGAAGAGATGACATTGTCTCATGACAAGGGTTCATAGATTCTAGGTCCCCACTTCACCGCTATAATGCTAGGGTTTTGCAAGCCACTAGGAAGAGAGATGGAAACTATCTCATAACAAGATTTCATAGATTCTAGTTTGTATGAGGGTTGTCAAAGGAGAATATTTTTGAAAAGGGGGTAAAGCAAGGTCAAATGTTGGATTATGGGGGCCTCCATTTTCAATGTTTGTCAAATGTTGGATTATGGGGGCATCCATTTTCAATGTTTTACAAAAAAACATGACCACCTCTGATACAAATGTCGATCCAAGAAGAAGTTCTCTTCTCAACTAGTTGTAATTGAGTTGTTCAACATAAGGCTAAGTAGTGAGTTTGATTGCTCCAAATGATGGTGGTGAGCCTTGTAGAATAGTTGGTTCTCAAGAGTCCGAGACATAGGGCTTTAGTTTCCCTACGTCATTATGAGGTTACAAGGGAATATAAAGAATGATATAACTAGGCTTTGATTGAGAGCAAGCATTGGTTGTAGGTTTAGAGTCCAAAAGCCTTTTGTTGAGGAATCTTCAACTAGATACGCAAGAGCAATTATCTAGGGGCAATGGTGAGATGCATTGACAACAGCAATTTAGTTTTGGTACATGGGGTTTCCCCCCTACTCAATTGAATGATGTATCCCATATTCAAGGAACGGAATAAAGAATGAATCTATTGGAGGCAAGGTCGAAGTGATCCGACTTTGTCTTTACTCTCGTCTATGTGAAGTGCGCCATCACAATTGATTGTTGAATCTCGTGATTTCCTCAACAGTTGATTGTTGATAGGGTCAATCAACTCCACTGTCTTGTGGAGCAAACATCCTAGGATTTTGTGTCCCAGTAATAGTTCCAATGATAGGGTCAATCAACTCCGCCCCTAGCCACCTCTTAGAGGCTCCAACTCCGAGGAAGATATCACAGGTAAGACTCCATGGAAGTCATCAAGTGATGGCTCTTCTGTTTTTAAGTTTTCAAGTTAAAAATGCTCATCATCTTTGTGTGAAGCTAGCCTAGCCTCCTCTCCTAGTTCCAAGACCCGAGGTGCAAAGAGGGGAGGAAAAAACAGGTAATTAACTATCTCTAACGTGGGTTACAGGGTGTAGGTCCCAACTTAAACACGTCTATGGTCTTGCTCTAGTTTTGAGTGAAGGGGATTCTCTTAAAAGATGTTATAATCGGTGCCTTTATCTTTCGAGCTTATTGTTTCTGGTTATAATGACAGCACCATGTAGTGTTTTAATAAATCTAGATATTAGATATGTATGAGCAGTGGTGCTTCTGTTATTATKCATAAATGGATTTTTCTTCTTATTGAAAGAGCACCGAAAGACTCTTTTCCTCCAAACATATAAATAAACAAAAAACAAAAAACCTTCATTCTAGATGCTAAATCTTTCACTTAGGTCAAGGCCATCATGCAAAATAATCAGCACATCAAATATSCCGCTATTAAGGAAAGCAAGTGACGTCTAACCCTGCCCATCTAGAATCTCATTTCACCAAGCACAAAACAGAAGGAAAGGGAGTCCAAGAAGAAAAATTAGCTGTGGTATCCAGCCAAGATTGTCACAACATCCATTCACCACATTGAAGGTTGATTTTGACCAAGTAAAGCGCTCCCTGAAGAAATTGTCACATCATCCAATCACCACATTGAAGGTTGCTTTTCACAAAATAAGGCGGCTCCCTGAAGATATGGTAGACAAGTTCAGAATAAATTTAACGTTCATGAAATCCAGATCAATTTCACCACATTGAACGTTGTTTTGAACCAACTAAAAAGGAATGAATGAACTACCAACCTAGGGAATCTAAACACAATAGTATATAGGCCGAGGGTGGAGTGTTATCCATCCAACAAGCCACCTTATTTATGTTATATTCGTGTGCAATAACCCTTTGATGTGCAATCAATCAAATGCTCGTTCAATCACCAAAAAGTGAGTAACCTGCCCATTTGGAATCTCATTTCAATGCACACAAAGAAGAAAGAAATGGCGTAAGTGAAAATCAGCTCTATTATGCAGCCTAGTCAAACAATGGAGGACATTGTCACATCTTCAATTTCACCACATTGAAGGCTGTTTTGACCAAATAAAGAGCTCCCTGGGCAAGCATAAAACCATCGACAACTTGTATCCAATAAAATACTTGGATACAAGTACTGAAGGCTTGAAGTTGTATAATTTTACAGATTTGTATGATTGTACTGGTTTTGATACAAGTACTGAAGAATTAAAGTTGTATAATTTTACAAATTTTCTAAGCAGATTAACACGTTTAGCAAGAAATGGATGTAAAACTTCTAACTATTCGAGAATTATATTGAAGGTTGGCAAACAATTTCCCACTGTTAGCCATGTAAGATCAAATGTAGTAAGAAAAATACCATAAAACGTAAATAAACCTACAGTGATGGCACGAAAATAAGACAGCCAGCAATGCAACTTTGTTAAAATCATGATAAAGATGATAATTCATATACGCGTGGAAAACTTGTCAAATATACAAAAGTACTAATGCATCATTACCWAGGAAATGGTGTTTCATCATCCCTTCAGGGTAGGTATTCCATATCGATGAAATGTCTTGCTTGTATTAACCATAACAAGTAAGATCATCTTTTAGTAGAATAAAACAAATATGCACATTCATTCGCTTCTTGCTTGACTGACATTGTGAGGAGAGCAGATCATCTTGGTAAAGCTAAAAACAAATATGCACATGCCAAACTAACACAGAGGCTGAGGTAATAAGTTTAGAGGTCCCGGTGCACAAAGATAGCCCCAATAAACACCAAGGAAATGGTGTTTCATCATCCCTTCAGGGTAGGTATTCCATATCGAGGAAATGTCTTGTTTGTATTAACCATAACGAGTAAGATCTTTTAGTAGAATAAAACAAATATGCACATTCATTCACTTCTTGCTTGACTGACATTGTGAGGAGAGCAGATCATCTTGGTAAAGCTAAAAACAAATATGCACATGCCAAACTAACACAGAGGCTGAGGTAATAAGTTTAGAGGTCCTGATGCACAAAGATAGCCCCAATAAACTCGTTAGACAATGGCTTGGTAAGATAAAACTTTGAAAGGGTACAAGTTAAAGTTTACCAGTCTATAACTGACTGCACAAGCCACCCAACGCAACTAAGGCTTCCCCAACGGGCATAGACAGTACAACTCATGACTTCCAATTTCAATGCTCCCCACAATAACTTAAAACTAGTACTTTATTGTTCCAAGATCCCATCAACTTTAACCTACGTTCTAACTTTTACATACATAAAAAAGGAAAATGAAAAAGTCGCTCCACAAAACTTGATACAAACAAAGACAACAGAAAAACATCACCCTGAATTGGGGTAAGAAGAAACCTCTCCACAGCTTCAACGATGTTTGGACACATGTCTAATTCATTACTCAATCTAACATTTAGATACAACCAGCACAAAACCCACATTGAAGCTGATATTTTCAAAAACAAACACCATAAACAATATTATCTTGAACACGGAAAAAAAAATAACGGAGATCTGTATAAAATCTAATAATCAGATATTCAAGCCAACAAATGGAAATCCTAATTCTGAAATGCAAACAAAACATGAGATATATGATGCACTTGAACCAAGGGGCCATGGCTAATACGTGATTTGCATAATTGAATGTCTCACAGGTTACTTGCTAAACAGAAATAGGGACCACATGGCAATGAACTTCATGGGAGCCTATGTGAATATATATCTTCAATGTCTAACCTCATTAAGATTACTGGTTGATAAGCTCATGTCCTATTTAGTTGCCTAAGGCTCAATCCAAACTGGATTTGGCTTGCAAGTGCTCTTGTTGTGCAAAATTGTCAATCCTAACCCTAAGTAGCTCCAACTAATGGGAACCTAATTGTTTATCCTGGCAGAACGCCTATTTGGAAAAATTATTCTCAACTATTCCAAATTGCAGGTTACATGCATATTTGTGTGAATAATACACGTAAACAAGTAAAAGACTAAATAAGACTAAAAATAAGTAAAGGCACAATAGGAAGTTCAAAATTGAATAAAATGACTCAAATTCAAAATGGTATAATCTAACAACCTATGTTAGCACATTTAGCATCATAGTATGTCACCCAGTACTCCAAGCACACTTGAACATTGAAGGTCAGAATGGCCAAGCCCTTACTATGCAGTAGAAGGTTTCAGACCTCATGCATAATTGTTTGGACCCAAAGTAAAATCAACTTAGAAATCTTGGATGAAACCAATCCAGCTTGCCATAAAAACACAACCAGGAATTCAGCATAACAAGTACAAATCCTCAAATAGTTATAAAAAGAATTAAGAAAAACCTAATAAAATTTGCAAACAATCTTCAGAGAGAAGGAACAATTGTTTCTCTTGATGCACTATGTCGAACACTCTTGAAGAGATTTGAAAAGAAAAAGCAAACCAAAAATGTCTCATAAGATCCCACTCACATGAAGCTACCTTTTACCATGGCTGTCTCTAAACAGATCAGGTAGCAGACTCACGAGAATACAAAGATCTGCACAATATATCTATAATGTTGGTACCACGAGAGACCCCCAATTCCCCAATTAAAGATTAAATCCAAATCTCCTATCCATATGTTGTTCATGACTTTCATTTAATTTGTGCTTGACATACGAAAGTCAGTGGTTCCAACAAGCCATTCTTTATTACCTTGCACTATACTGAATCTGCACCATTTTGCCAGTGCCGCTGGATGGATCACAACTAAGCTTTTACATGTACAGCAAATATGGCCAATTAATGAATATAGCGTAACCACATTAAATATATTATTAGAGGATCAGTATAGGGATTTGCAGTTTCTGAGGGCAAGTTATTGATTGAAACCTCCAAAAAATAAGTAGAGAATATAATGCTCAAGTCAATATAATAAAAAACAAAAATCTAGATGGGCCAGACTTTAGATGCAACAAACATGCTGCTGAAACAAAGCATAGACGAATGCACATTTCCATTGGCTGAAACTCAACATGAAAGGGTTTACAAGCTACAATATAAAAAAAATATTATCCAACTAAGAAATTGATATTCACTACAAAGTATACCCCTTGATGAACACATAATAAAATTAGCAGTACAAATGGACTAGTACTTTTACCAAAACGAGCTCATTCAGCTACAAAAGCAAAACTTTAAACAAATGAAGTTATATATGAATATTTTTCTAGTTAAAAACCTCAAGTCCAAGAATATTTTCAAGTCACTCTCAAAATTGATTTCTTAATTGAGCACAACACGCAGCTTCTCTAATACTTTAATGAAGCTAAGAGTTCCATTTCTGGGGCAAGCTGCTTTTCAGCTAACTCCACTGCTTTTGACCTCAATTTTGCTAACTGCTTCCTTCTCTCATATGATACCTGGGCCTTTGCCTTTCTCTTCTCTTCCAATTCCTGCATAGCATATAGACAAAGAAAAGACTGAATACTGTTGTGTAGAATGTAACCATTAGTCTAAATATAACATGATAAAATACACAACTCCAATTGGGAAAATTTCAAGAAATGCAGCACATAACACATTACCGTAATAGTGTCAAAGTGATGCCAGCCAACTTCTTTGGAAAGCCTTCCTAGCAGGCAATATTTGTGACCTGGCTGAAGCCTCAACACTCTGTAAAGACAAAGTAGTAACAAGTTAAGTCACATCATCTAAAGGGCATTCTGAATCATTCTCTAAACTCTAAATCAGATCCAGAAATCACAGTCCCATAAGTTCAAGTAACCATAGATACATCCAGTGGGAGTGGTCACCAGGGAAGCAACCCATGTTCAAATCCCAGCAGGCATAGAGCTCTAAAACAATTAGTGCTTTGGCCAAGTTTGAAGGCTTGCTGAATTGAATTGGAACAATGATAATGCAGATATGGGGTTCATAACTCCACACACAGATCAAAAAAATGTTTATCCTAAGAACCATATACAAATAATAGGCAAATCCTGGGATAAAAGTTTATAATACACCATACTTACTTCAGAGCATCTGGAATAACCATTCTCTTCTTCCTGTCATATGGTGGTGGAACCCCTTCAAAAGCCCTTAGCCTAGCAAGTGCCGCTGCACCACGCTTGGTTTTGTGTGGAATCATTCTGGAGAACATTTTAAAATCTTCTATGAATCAAACATCCTCCAAACATACCAGAAACTTCAACCACCTAAATTAATTACAACTAAAATAGATCAAACCAGTTACCCTCTAATTGTCCTCCAGAGAATTCTTGATGGAGCTCGAAAATGAATTGGACCATGAGACGGCTTTGTATTCATTCGCTTTCTTAGAAAACGTAAGTATTTCATCTTCTGACGAACAAGTCCACCAGACATGCATATCTCTTCACAACGCACCACAACCTGCAATGCATAGAGAAACATAAACTGATAAAGGACCCACCCTTAACATACTTGGATGTCTTAGTAACCTAAAATGGAGCACAGTTACTAAGTAAGGGTTCATGTATGGAGCTTTTTTTAAATGCTAAATAACATATTAAAGTTAAAATATAGTTGGAACTTGGAAGCTGAAACAGGAAAGCACCTAGATAACCACATCTGCAAAGGAACTACATTATTATCATGATTCATAAGAACGATACACTTTCTGTCCAACACAAAGTGAATAGCGCATATCGACTAAACGGCATTTAAGATAATACAACATTCAAAATGTAATTTCTCTGACCCAGCCACTTCTTACTCCATGCAAAGAAAGACTATAGAATACTAACATGCATAATGTATTACAAACATCAATTTCCAACTCAATTGCAATGTTAAATTAAACTACACAACTTCCTTATCTAATTTAAACTACATAACTTACAAGAAAACAGGGTCATTACCATAAAGTTGAAAACAAACTCCAGATTTTTTTCATTGGAATACAATTTGTCCCACCCTCAAGCCCAGAAGCGAGTATGAAATTGCTTGTACCTTGCCAGCCCCATTAACCATTGTCTCACCAAGTGCCTCAATCAACAATCAGCTCACGAAGAGTAATTCAAGAACTAAAACCTTTATATTTTCAAGTACATAGAACTCTAGCAGGGCTCATCACCAAGTTCTAGAAGCCTTGGATTCCGCTTAAAAGTGTATTACAAATGTCTATTTCCAATTCAGTTGCAATGTTAATTTAAATCACGCAACTTACTTCAAAGTTCATAGGCACAAAAAATTATGGTCACAACCATAAATTTGAAAACAACCCCCAGATACTCCAAGCACTTACTTGATATTTTCACAGCACTTAGAATTCTACCAGAAACCATTTAAAATTACCATCTTTGCCAGGCTCAACACCAAGCTCTAAAAGCCTTGGAATCCCTGCTTGAAAATGTTTAGAAAAGCAATGCCTCGTAAGACTTGGCAAATTCACATCAATGCTCAACACAGAATGATATCGAACCAAATATCGAAGAAGAAAATAAGGGTTTTATAAAATCCTTGGACAACTTCCGAAATTAAAAACCATCAACTATATCACTATGGACAATAGTTACCATATCGGAATTCAGATTTGGATCCTAATTCAGTACAATTTAGAAAATAATAGTATTGAAAAAATGCAATTTGAAAAACACACTAATTCATAAAAAATATAAAAATTATTCAAAAATTTTGAAATCTCCAATTATGTATACCTGCCGTTTTCTCTAAAACCAATACAGCTGTGTTAAATATGGTTTGGTAATTTAACTACTAATATTAATGAATAGCAGAACAGACATTTAATGATATTCATATCAACCGTATGGTTATTAATTGTCAGTGAAAATTAGACCGACCAAAGAAATGGGCATTTTATTACTTTATAATATTATTGCACGCCAAAACATGTCTAATGAATATAATAATATTACATAGATGGATGTCAGAGGCTCAATGAATATTAGAGAGGAAAAAAGATACAAAACGATTGACTTCTTGGCCAGGTTTCTGTACAGAGAGAAGGCCACTTTGACCAAATTCTGCTACTATGGTATGGACCTAAGAAGGGTATAAGGCATCTATATTGAACAATCATAAACAACTTTAAATGCTGGATGATTTAGTCATGATGTGCATAATTCACAAAGTTATGATGGACTACAACAGATGCACGGACAAATGTTTCAAGGAGAAATCAACACTCTCATGAATTCACAAGCAGAAAGACACTTCACTTTTATTAATTCATTTTCAAATTGAAGGAAGAAACAAATTCATGGATAGGGATAGATAGTGAAGAAGTGAAGTAGTCAACAGCTTTTGGTGTTCAAATCTTTTGTTTTAAGGTTATTTTCTTAGCCTTACAAACAATTTCCAGTGTCGGAATTTCATATCAGAATTTCTCTCCACCATTGCTTCATCGAATCGTCTCTGTTTGTTGTGGAAATATGTGTAGGAGGCAAAGGAGCCCAAGGGTTCAGGGGGGAACATTTATCTAATGTCATCTTTGCCTGGGAAGGAACTGCAATAAGCCAATCTCCCCAAACAATAAAGGAACATATCAAAAAGGGCTTGGTTGGTTCATAAATGTGCTGATATTCACACCACTAAAGCTTCAAATCCCCAGAGACATGTTTGCCCCTTGTGGGCCATCTAAAACATTTAGGCAAACATTTTCATGAAGTAGAGGTCAGGTGGAAATCTTGGGCGAATTTCTTTTCTTTTGGAATAATATATCATATTGGAATGTGCAGCTTGCACATATTGATCGAAAGCTTCTATCAAAAATACAGCACATGGACCTGGGCCCTCTAGATCCAGCTCACACTGATGTAGGCTTTCCAAAAGAGGATTGATTACAAGAACTCATTATCATACGAGAGACATATATACCTCTCTCTGGGAGAGAAATGTTTTCCCCTTGTAGACCATCTAAAACATGTAAGCAAGCATTTTCATGAAGTAGAGGTCGGGTGAAAATCTTGGGCAAATTTGGAAAAAAAACTCATATTGGAATGGGCGGCTTGCACATGTTGATCGAAGGCTTCTATCAAAAAGCAGCACATGGACCTGGGCCCTGAGTTAATGCTCACACTGATGTATCTTTCCAAAGAGGATTGATTACAAGAACTCGTTATCATATGAGATATATCTATACCTCTCTAATACAAATTTCACAGAATCAACCACAGTAGTATGAAGAATATGCGTGGTAAAGGGTCTTGTAATTATTACTAAACATTGAATTTTGCACATGATACCCAAATGATTTTATCTCTGTAATTATTACTAAACACAGAATATTGCACATGATACCCAAATGGTTTTATCTTATATAAGTCACACCTGTAAAAAGCCACAAGACAAGTAACATGCCATTACTCCCACCGTGCTTATTGCACGTAAGCGTGACTGAAATGCATAACGAAGAATCGGTTCATACTTATTCTTGCACTGCCCACCTTAAAGATAATGTCGCTATTCAAGTACGGCAAATTACTCACGCAGTATACCTACTCACGCAGTATACCTACTGTAAGCCAGAGATCTTTTAATCAAAGCGTGAGATTGATTATAAAACTAAAAATGGTCTCTAAGATAATGCCTGGGGATGTGGGTAGTCTAACTTTAATACAGGAAAAACGATTTGACAAAGTAAATGTAAACACAGAAAAAACCCTAGAGCAAAAATAACTACCGAAAACAAACAAAGTAACTTAGTTTTCCCTTGAAGAAGTTTGATCTAATTACAACCATCAGATGACAGAACCTCGATTCTATTCGGGGAACTTTAGGGGTAAAACCTTGAAAATCCGCCAGATTGGAATGCTTAGCAGATATACTACTGCCGCCATTAGCAAAGAAAGGGTAGCTTGGATTTCTAACATAGAACGAAGGATGCAAAGAAAATCGGCCATAAAAATGATGAAATTAGAAATGACAGAACATACCACTCGCTGGCCATGGAGAAGCTCCTTGGCCAAGATAGAGGCGAGGCGGCCAAGCATGTGGTGGCGCGCATCCACAACCACCTCCTTCGCGCAGATTCCTGATCCGCTCACCATTGTTCTCCTCCCTCTGCTGCTGCTCGCTCCTACGGTCTCTCTCACTCGACACTCAACAAGAGGAGCTTTGAAGACTCTATCAGGGGTTTTTAGGGTTTCTTAGCTCCTCTTCTCTCTTCTCTCCATGAGTTAGGGTTTTGGGATAATTATCTTTAATTATTATTTTGAGACTATTTCTTATTAATCCCGTTATAAAAAATAAAATAAAAATACACACAAATTAATAAATAAAGAACAATAGCAAAATATACACACAAAGTAATAAAGAAAGAACAATAGGAAAATATAGAAGAGGAGGGAGAGATATAGAGAGTTAGGGTTTATGCTTTTGTAAATGAATTTTTGGTTATGTTCATGTGTAAATTACTTTTGTTGGTTTTTATTCGTATTGATGGTGCTAGTTAACTTATGTTATTTTGATCTAAGGTATTATTTGTAGTTTTTATAACGTTTAAAGATCAGTTATTAGTCTATGTTGTAGGTATAGAGGGATTATAGTGATCGATAATTCGTTGACCTCGTATTAGATTGTTCATTGATCACAAATATTTTCATATTATTTATTGTTGAAACCAGGGAATTGAAAACATTGATTTTTATATAATAAAAAGTACCATATTTGTCATGATCTGATTGGACAATGGATTGGAGGTTTTATTGTCGGCTTCGTTATTCTCAATGTTATATATGTTGGCATATCCAAAGTATTTCATCGTACATGGTCTTTTTGAATCATATATTTTCTTATGCATTGCTCGAAGGTGGATTAATGCTATCATTAATTCAAATGTTTGCTTTAGCATTTTCTGCTAGCTAGAATACATTCTCTAGCATATTACTATGTGTTATTTTTGCTTTATTCTTGCGTGCTTCGAGAGAAGAGGCTTGCCACACTTCATTTTTCCTTAAATGTTTTCACAGGACTACACCCTTCGACAGTTCTGACAGTCTTAAGTGTTTACCTAACATGTCTGGCAGTCTTAAATGTTTATTGTACAGAGGCGTTGCAATATTGTTTCGTTCCAATTTTTTGATGGTGTTGTTTGCAGTGAAATTGTGTTGAATTGTTCTCTGTCGGCATCAGTGGTTCAATGGTCGATGCTTGTTCGTTGGTTCATTCCATGATCCTTGTTCTTGTTTGATTCAACTTTGCAAAGTTGAGGTTATGCAGTTGTAGTTGGACCTCTTCGTGGTTGTCACTGGTTTGTTGTTCTTCAACTTTGCAAGTTGTTGGACCTATTGTTGCGGTTTGCAGTTTTTGGGGCTGAGCTGTTGTCATCCCTCATTGACAGGTAAGTTTCTGTGTCATCGTTTCGTTGGTAATTTTCAATGGTGGGAGTCCCTGCCTCGAAATTTTGTTGCAAACCATCTTTCTTTGTGCTCTTAATTTCTATTCCTGGAAACCATGTGTCTTCATATGTCGACTGCCACGTCCATAGCTATTTCAAAAATTGCAATGCAGAGGGGTTTTTGAAAAGTAGTTCGGAGCTATCATAAGAGGGAACCATCCATCGGGGTGTAGACGTGGGGAATGCTTTTATTCTGTGGGTCAGAAAACTGCATCTAGTTGTTGCCTTTGTCCTGTCCTTTATATTTTGCAGAACTTTTTTCTGGCTCTGAGAAGCTTGTAGGATGCACGCCATGAATAGGTTCAAATCGATCTTTCTGCTGAGTAAATTTATGGTGTTATTTATTTGCATTGTTTCTTTTTGTTTGGTTCGCTTTCCAGTGTGGGTTTGTTTTCTTGCCATCTGCTATGGGGACTAGGGGGATTGAAGTTGACAAGAAGAAGGTTGAAAGATACATACAAGGATTGGTACCCAGTTCCGCGCTTGTAGTTTTCCTATTTTGCTTTCCTTTTTTTTTTCCTACTTTTATTCTTTTTCCCCCTTTTTTTTGTTTTCATGCAAACTAAAAGTATCTAACAAACAGCTTCAAAATGACAGTTCAAAGATGAAAGAAGTAATAGATGTTGACTCGTATGAAATAGATACACACTCCATTATACATGACAACATTGACGAGGTTTTGCATAGCAATGGGCTTTTTAGATTGGATGCATTCTCGTATACTGTAGGGGATTGCCTTTTCAATGCATTTCAAGTTCTACTGCATTTCTGTTATTCCTCGACCAACCTACGCAATGGATTGATAGATTATTTCCTGGGCTGTTTAAAAAATGGCGACGCTGAGGCATTGGAGTCGTATGAATACGAACTGGAATCTGATTTTCTTCTGCAGTTGCATGGAATACATGATGTCCAAACATATTTTTCAAGGATGTGGTTGTCTGCATCTCCAATTCTGCCTACACATGAGAGGGGACTTTGGGGAGATACATTTTGTATACGGTGGTTGTTTAACTGGATCAATATATCAATTGGAATATGGTCATTGACAAGAAAAACAAGATATCTACTATTCAACAAAACTACATCTGACAATCCATATTGCATCTTGTTCCATGATGCCAATGTTGTCAATGGTCATTATGAACCACTACTGTACAGAAAAATGTCCATATGCAATGTTGAAGAAGCTCATATTTACTTGTCCCTCATTTGCAAATACCTTGAATCGCAGTGGAAATGGATTATGCATCGCATAGACTGCCATGGTTTATAACTAGCAACAACTGTTGTGTCTAGCTTTGGAGATAGTCTGTTCAATGCAATTTGTTGTTTGGTAGCAGCGGAGTTCGATGTGCAGTCGTTGCAACTTTACACTGTACAGTCCTTTTGCAATGGAATTATAGGCGGCAACCAACAAGCTTTTAGGTGCTTGCATGAGCACCTTTCGCCATATCTCCTACAAAATATGTCAGCAATTGGAAGTTGGCAAGAATACCTTGTAAACATGGCGCTGCCATATGAAAAAGGGAATGTGGAGGGTTGCAGATTCTGTTTACAATGGATGTCTATCATGTTCAGAGTAAATATCCAGGTCTGGTCGGCCTTGCGAGATGGCACTGTCCATTCTTGGTCTATTGATTCAAATTACAATCAAACAATTGACATCCTCTTGTTGAAAACAGATACAACACATATCCATTATGAACCTTTGCTTGGACATATCAGTGGTTCAGGGTTGAATGTCCATGCCTGCCAAACCGCATCGAATCTGCATACGCGTCGCATGTTTTTTAGTGAGAATGAAACCCCTCCTGGTTGTGATATGGCCTTACAGGGCTTAAACAAAAAATCCATGCGTGAAATTCATCACAGTTGTGATGAGGCCATACAGGGCTTAAACAAAAAACGTAGAGTAAGTTATCACAACTTGAAAAAAGTTATGCGTAAAATTCATCCTAGTTGTGATGAGGCCATACAGCCCTTAAACAAAAAACGTACACTAAGTTATGACAACCTGAATCAGAGTGAAATTCATCCTAGTTGCCATTAGGTCATCATGCCCTTGGACAAGAAACGTAGAGTAAGTTACAAAAACTTGAAAAAGGTCATGCGCGAGAGAAAAAAATATATTGCTACGCTTCCTTTTAGAGAGAAACTCACATATCACAATCTAAAGAAATTTGTTCATGCACAACAGAACAGAAACAGGTATGGTCGCATATCCCAGAATGGTCATGCAACTGTCACATTTCGTGGCCTAGAAGCAACACCATGCACTACTACCAATGAAAACCAACAAACACTTTCTACTCATACTTCCATGTGAAAGAAAAATGCAAGACAGACGTACATGAAACAAATTAAAGACACTCCTTCCATTGCATGTGCAATTTGTGAACAATTGAATTTCTCAAAAAACAGTAAGTCTTTTACGCCTGATTTGCAAGAAAAATACCTCCGCTTGACAGCGCACGATAAACCATTTTCCAGTGGCAAAATTTGTCTTCCATGCAAACGATCGCTTGAAAATGGAAAACTGCCACGATTTGTAACCCCTGAGCAAATAAGATGTAAAACACCACTACCAGATGTAAGTGCAGTTATGGAACTTAAGGAGAGACTTGCGTCTCTGCGAATTGCATTTGCACAAATCAGGCCTTGGGGCTATAAACGACCCCAGATGGGCTTAATAGGATCAATTATTAATGTGCTTGTTCAGCTAGATGTTGTGCAAAAAGCCTTGCCACAATTCATTAGCGATATAATGACAATTGTTGTGGCTCTGAAAAGATGCTTGCAATAAAAAAATGCCTATTAGACATGCAAAGTGTGTTTGCATGTTGTTATGAAAGCATTAAAGGAATTATGTTCCAAGGCCTGTACAAAGCACAGAACATTTGTATAAATGAGAACTGGAACAATGTTCTTGCAGAAGAGGATGCCAACTCTGCAAAGACTCTCGAAAATGCTAGTGAATTTGATGCAAGTGATGAATCGGAGAATGAAACACCTGCTGAGACATTGGTGCATGGATTCACTGATTCACAATGCATTCGTGACTTGCAAGACAAGATTGTCGAAATTGCACCTGCTGAGGGGCAGCGTCCACTTGGAATATTCAAGGACAAATTTGTTGAGGAAATGAACTTTGCAACACTCTTCTATGGAGATCCACATGCCATTGACATTACAGAACGATTCAGTTATCATAAAATAGTTCGATGGGAGCTGCTACATTCAAGCACTAACTTCTCCTGTCACATAACAAATTTGTTTTTCAAAACAATGCGCATAATAATAGAGCAAGTTCTCTCCTGCATGTGGGTCCGAATAAGAAAAGGCCAATTACAAGGAAGAAAGTTGTTGGCCAAGGATGTCAAGTACAAAGTAAACCTAGAAAAAATTCTGAAATATGATATTGGATACATAGATTTCAAAAACATTCGCACCTCTCCTGACTATTTGCAACAAAACAAAAAAATATTTTTGCAATGATCCGACAATTGGGCCTGCCAACATTTTTCATCACATTTACAAGTGCAGAGCATTGTTGGGATCCATTGGTAGTTGTCGTATCTGACCTGCATAGGAACAGGAAACGTAAAAAACAAACCGATACACTAGAAAACAATCACATTGACTACCTCATAAGAAAAGACCCAATGACATGTACTCGCTACTATAGACATATAATAAATGCTTTGAGACAATTGATATACCATGATGAAACGTTTTTCGGAAAGATATTGGACTACTTTTTTGTGATTGAATTCCAAAATAGGGGAAATGAACATGACCACGCACTGTTGTGGATAGAGGGTGCACCAGTCTATGGAGCTGACAACAACTCAGAGATCGAACGATTTGTGGAGAAATATATAACATGCAACACATATGATTTGGATCCAGAACTTGCCATAGTTCATAAACATTACCATACAAGAAGTTGTAGAAAACGAAAAAACTCGCATTGCAGATATAACTTTCCCGTGTCGCCAATGAGAGCTATAAGAATCATAGAGCCACTTAGTTTAGAGGACAATGTTGTTGTTGAAAAATCTAAATCCTTGTTCGCATTTCCAGAACAAGGAGAATTTGATGAGCTAATGAGCTTCGATGCGTTCTTGACAGAGCTAAATCTATCAGAAGATGAGTACATCAAAGCCATACAATGTACGTTTAAGCAACCAACAATTTTCCTTAAACGAAAACTTTCCCATATTTGGAACAACAGTTTCTCCAAGGACATGCCAATTATGTGGAAAGAAAATACAGATGCGCAGTACGTGCTCAATGCATATGTTGCAGCGTCCTACTGTACCTCGTATATGACAAAGGTTAACAAATCTATGACAAGTGCATTCAGAAGAATATGCAAAGAACATGAAAGAAGTCATATTGATGCCATACAAATGATACACACACTTGGAAACACATTGCTTAATCTTCAACAAATGTCTGCTCAGCAAGCAGTTCACATTGCACTTTCCCTGCCGCTCACTTGTAGTTCAAGAAAATGTGTCTTCATAAACACATCTCCACTTGAAAAATGCACATTTGTGCTTAAACCATCAGTTTTGCTAGAACAAGAGCCTAACAATTAAGAAGACGTGCTATGTCGCTCTATTGTTGATTATTACCTTCAACGTCCATCTCCTATTAGGCATATCTACTTAGCGGAATTTGTATCGCATTACAAAAAAAATGGTGCGCCCATATCAAAAAGAAAAAAGCCCTCTGTGATACGGTTTGTCAAATACAATAAACATTCTGACTATGAAAGCTATTGTATAGAAAAATTATCGTTGTACGTTCCGTTCGATGAAAACGAAGAGACATTAAAACATAACTTCTCTACATGGGAGGCTGCGTATGTTGCCTCTGAGACTATAGTGCACATCAATGAAGCTAGATTTACCCTACAATGTTAATCCAACATGGGGTGATCTAGAAAATGCAGTTAATGAGCTAGAAAACCCTGACAATCCTAATGAGACATTCAGAAACCAAAAAACAACCAGAACTCCTTGCGAGTCCTATGAATTACAAGCGGATTTGCCTCATCCTCCAGCAGGTGGAGGTGAAAAACGTATCAATCTTGGTTTTCAAGTCACAAAACATCCTTTCCTAATTGAAAATAATGAATACCACATAATAAGACGTCTGTTGAATCGAGAACAACAAAAAATTGTAAAGGACATTGCTCTTAAAAATTGCTTGAACATGGACACTCCTGTGCACTTGTTCCTTACAGGCGAAGCAGGAACAGGCAAGACATTCATAGCAAAAGCACTGTTCCAAATGCTTATACAAATCTATGATTCAAACAATTCCTCTGATCCTATGAAACCGAAAGGCCTAATAGTTGCTTACACAAGAAAAGTTGCATATAATGCAGGTGGAACAATAGTCCACTTTGCATTTTTAATGCCTTTTAACAAGTCATAGTTTCTTCCACTTAGCAAGGAAATGTTGGATACATTGTCTAAGCTTTATGAGGAACTCCAACTTGTCTTTATAGATGAAGCATCTTTGATTGGAAGTCGGTTCTTGTATTCCATTGACAACGACTAAGAAGCATAAAACATGTGCACACGAAATACTTTGGAAACATTGACAAGATATTCTGTGGGGATCTTTACCAGGCACAACCCATCCAAGATTCGTTGATATTTGAACAACCTACCGTTAACATGGAAATAGTGAAGCATGACTTTTGGAGAGACAAGATTAAATGCTTTGAATTGCATACTACAATGCGCCAGACAGATGAAACATTCATTGCAATTCTGAACAGAATGCAGACAAACAACCAAACATATGATGACTTAACATATATCAATCTGAGGTGCTTGCGGTCTGCACCAACARACCCAACGTTCCCTTACCTGTTCTACACAAATAAGGATGTTGCAATGCATAACARCCATATGTTATCGCTCATGCATGGCGATGATATCATCATCAATTCAATTGACCTGGAAGAAGACAACCATGGAAATGTGCCACGTCATGAACATACAACCACTCTAYCTTTGCAACTTGTCCTCAAATTAGAAATGTTGGTTGAAASATATGCCTGTAACTATGATTCATAGGATGGCTTGGTCAATGGTGCAGATGGAATACTGAAAGGCTATACGAAAACATAAAAACTTGATGTCCTTTGGATTAAGTTCCATGAACCACATATAGCCAAGYGACATGCAAGCAAGTTGTCTTATCTATATAATTCAAACACTTGAAGTGATTGGACACCTATTTTGCGAATAGCAAAGCCAGTATCGACATCAGCAAAGACAGGTCGACTGAAAATTCGAAAACAGTTTCCGAATAAACTTGCATGTGCATGTACAGTCCACAGATCACAAGGACTAACACTTGATAATGTTGCATTTCAGCCTGCTGGAATTCAAATACATGGACTTGTATACACAACACTGTCACGTGTTAGAAGCATAGACTCCTTGTATTTACTAAGTCCTCTTACAAAAGATAACTTCAAAGTCAAACAAAAAGTTGATATTGAAATGGAACGACTCAGGACCACCGCAAAATGGCAACTGCACTATGATTACCAATTCATACAAACAAATTCATATGTATCAATTCTCTCGCTTAACACACGCAACTTAAATTCACACATGGATCATATACTCAATGACTATGATACAATGCAATCCAATATTATGTTCTTGCAGGAAACATACATGGCATTACGCATGTAGAACAAAGAATTCCCAAATCACAATTGCATATCAAGTTACATTACACATGAGGTGATGATATCAGTGAAAAAACATGTACCAATTTTGGAGCATATACATATCGAAGAAAAGAATGTTGAGGTGATGCTTGCAAAAGTTTTTTTCCATGAAACAGAAATTGCGATATTGAATATGTATGTTGCTCCCCATGCAACATTCTCCAACATAGTAGATGTTATTTCCAATGCATTGGGCCATTTCCATCTGAACGGACCCATTGTGCTTGTAGGAGACTTCAATATTGACATGCTACAAAAAAATGGCAGAACAAAAGAATTGGAAAACTACATGTGCAAATACAGTCTGCACTTTCTTTTGCACAACACAAGCCATCTGCAAAACGCACTTATTGACCATGTGTGGTCGAATGTGCCCATTCCTCAATACAATATGTTTATCTTAGACACATATTGGTCTGATCATGATACAATTGGTATTGCACTTGAATTGTGAGATATACATCAAACATTTTGCAAAGTCATATTTCTATATTTCAAAGCATATTTGTATAGCTTGTTGCAAAAACAAAAAACAAAAAAAAACAAATTATCAAGCTTCTTAATTTTCCCTGATTTGTACACATATTGGTCTGGTCACCATACAGTTGGTGTTGTACTTGAATTATAAAATATACATTATACAAAAGAAACAAAAAAGGTACATCCTTCTAAAAACTATATGTTACTCTATTCATCTTATTCTATTTTTTTTAGTATATGTACATAGTACTTGCCTTTTTCTTTACATGTTAACTTGTGTTCATATTCCTTTTGTTTTCTACTTTTGTTCATAGAAACAAACTGAAAAACTAAACGCTGCAAAGAACTCCTAACCAGAGATGTAGAGGAATCCATGCAAAGGTGTGTTTTTTCTACCCGTGTTCCATATTAAATAGTTTTTTGTTTACTCTGTCTCTATTTGTTGAACTGGTTTGCAGCTGTGTTTTTTTTTTTTTTTTTTTTTGTGCCTCCTTTGACACTCCATATCTTCCTCTACATTCGCTTGTCTTCGTGTGTGTAATACATATTCAATGTTGAGCTCGCCAGTCCTGGGCTCCGTCTGTCAATTTGTATATCACGGAACTTCGAATGTTGTTTGGAGGACACAGAACAATAGAAGTACAATGTTGAACCAACCAGCCCGCAAGTCCACTTGTCAATTTGTATATCACACAACTATAGCTGCTATTTGCAGGACACATAACATTAGAGGCCCAGTTTAGAGCCCGCTAGCCCGCAAGTCCGCGATCCAAAAAAGTGGCTAAGTATGGAATAAGAGATCTGTACATGCTCTATAACATGTCATGTCCATACTTTATAAAAGTACATATTTAGTATGTATTGCTCGTTTCTCGGAGCCCGCCAGCCTTGGAGTCTGTCTCTCAATTTCTATATCGCGGAACTCAATAGAAGTACAATGTTGAACCAGCTAGCGCGCAAGTCCGCTTGTCAATTTGTATATCGCGCAACTCTGGGTACTATTTGCAGGACACAGAACATTAGAGGCCCGGTTTAGAGCCCGCCAACCCACAAGTCCGCGATCCAATAGAAGTGAAATGTTGAGCCAGCCAACCCGCAAGTCCACTTGTTAATTTGTATATCAGGCAACTTTGGGTGTTATTTGCAGGACACGGAACATTAGAGGCCCAATTTACAGCCCATAAGTCTGTGATCCAAAAAAGTGGCTAAGTATGGAATAAGGGATCTGTACATATTTACTATGTATTGCTCATTTCTGGGAGCCCGCCAACCTTGGAGTTCGTCTGTCAATTTATGTATCATGCAAATCAGTAGAGGTACAATGTTGAGCCAGCTAGCCCGCAAGTCTGCTTGTCAATTTGTATATCGTGGAATTGTGGGTGCTATTTGTAAAGCACGAAACAATAGAGGCTCTTTTTTAGCTTGAGAACCCGCGATCCAAAAAGTGTACATGCTCTATAAAATCTCAGCCACCCCACACATCCGCTTGTCAATTTGTATATCGCAGAACTCTGTGTGCTATTTGCAGGACATAGAACAATAGATGCCTATTTTTTGAGCCCGCCAGCCTGAGAACCCGCGATCCACAAAGTGAGAAAGTATGGGATGTGATATCCATACATGCTCTATAAAATCTCATGTCCATACTTTATAAAGGTACATATTTAGTTTTGCCTGGTTTGTACACATACTGGTCTGGTCACCACACAGTTGTTGTTGCACATGGAATATGGAATATGCACTACGAGTCCAACCGAGCCCTTTCTCTTCCTTAGCCAATTTTATGCCCGAGGCTTCCCCGGTACGCGTTATCAAACTCTCGTTCCCCGTGTTCTGAGTGTACATCTTGCATCCAAAACTTGGTAATCCATGTCTATGCTCGCGGGTTCCCAGACAACGAAGTGGTAGATTTCATGTCCATCTATATCTCTACATCACGAGTCCAACCGAACACTGTTCGTTTTCATAGTTCCCGATTTTTATGGCCACAGGGTCCTTTGTGGGCGCTATCCAACTCTCATGCCTCGTGTGTGTGGTATACATCTTGCGACCGAAACTTCGATGATCTACAATTAGACCCAGACTCGAAGCTTGAAACTCATTTGCTAATTTTCTTTAATTAAATTGTACAATATCAATATTTATTATTAATAATTTAGTACTTGAAAATAATGTTTTTAGATAATGTTAGCTATATAACATATATGTTATATGTTATACATGTAGACAATCGCAATCTTGAACTCACCAGCCCTAGAGTCCGTTTGTCAATTTCTGTATCACGGAACTCCCAGTGCTGCGTGGAGGACACAGAACAATAGAAGTGCAATGTTGAGCTAGCCAACCCGATGTCCACCTATCAATTTGTATATCGCGGAACTCTAGGTGCTATTTGTAGGACACAGAACAATAGAGACCCAATTTTCAGCCCGCCAGGCCGAGAACCTGCAATCTAAAAAGTGGCTAAGTATGGAATGAGGGATCCGTGCATGCTCTATAAAATATGATATCCATACTTTATAAAAGTACATATTTACTATGGATTACTCATTCCTCAGAAAATATCTAGGTCTGGAACTGGCGGATACACGTGTTTAGATTTCCAGTTACTTTTATATTTCCAGCCCGACCATCCACTTGCCCGTTTCATATTGTACATATTACATGTAATGTCTAATACATATTCAATTTTGAGCCCGCCACTCGTGGAGTCCATCTGTCAATTTAGAGCCTGCCAGCCCGATAACCTGCGATACATATTACATGTAATGTGTAATACATATTCAATCTTGAATCTGTCAGTCCTTGAGTCCGTCTGTGGATTTGTATATCGTGAAACTCTGAATGTTGTTTGGAGGACACAAGACAATAGAAGTGCAATGTTGAGCCAGCCAACCGGCAAGTCCACGATCTAAAAAAGTGGCTAAGTATGGAATAAGGGATCTGTACATACTCTACAAAATGTCATGTCCCTAGTTTATAAAAATACATATAATAGAAGTGCAATGTTGAGCGAGCCAACCCGATGTCTGCCTGTCAATTTGTATATCGCGGAAATCTGGGTACTATTTGTAGGACACAGAACAATAGAGACCCAATTTTCAACCCGTTAGGTCGAGAACCCGCAATCCAAAAAGTGGCTAAGTATGGAATGAGGGATCCGTGCATGCTCTATAAAATCTGATATCCATACTTCATAAAAGTACATATTTACTATGGATTACTCGTTCCTTAGAAAATTTCTAGGTCCGGAACTGGCGGATACACGTGTTCAGATTTCCAGTTACTTTTATATTGCCAGCCCGACCGTCCACTTGCCCATTTCATATTGTACATATTACATGTAATGTCTAATACATATTCAATTTTCAGCCCGCCACTTGTGGAGTCCGTCTGTCAATTTAGAGCCCGCCAGCCCGATAACCTGCGATACATATTACATGTAATGTGTAATACATATTCAATTTCATCTGTGGATTTCTATATCGTGGAACTCTGAATGTTGTTTGGAGGACACAGGACAATAGAAGTGCAATGTTGAGCCAGCCAGCCCGCAAGTCCGCGATCCAAAAAAGTGGCTAAGTATGGAATAAGGGATCTGTACATACTCTATAAAATGTCATGTCCATAGTTTATAAAAGTACATATTTAGTATGTATTGCTCCTTTCTCGAAGTTTTCCAGCGTTGGAGTCCGTCTGTGAATTTATATATCGCGGAACTCAATAGAAGTACAATGTTGAGCCAGCCTGCCCGCAAGTCCGCTTGTAAATTTGTATATCGTGAAATTCTAGGTGTTATTTGTAACGCAAGAAACAATAGAGGCCCATTTTTTGAGCCCGCCAGCTCGAGAACCCGCGATCCAAAAAGTGTACATGCTCTATAAAATCTCAGCCAGCCCACAAGTCCGCCTATCAATTTGTATATCGCGGAACTCTGAGTACTATTTGTAGGACACAGAACAATGAAGGCCTATTTTTTAGCCCGACAACCCGAGAACCTGCGATCCACAAAGTGGCCAAGTTTGGAATGCGATATCTGTACATGTTCTATAAAATCTCATGCCCATACTTTATAAATGTACACTTTTTTTTCCCTGCTTTGTATACATATTAGTCCGGTCACGACACAGTTGGTGTTGCACATGAATTATGAAATATGCAGCAGGAGTCCGACCGACTGCTTTCGTTTCCTTAGCCAATTTTATGCCTGCAGGTTCCCCGCTACGCATTATCGAACTCTTATTCCTCGTGTTCTGAGTGTACATCTTGCATCCAAAACTTGGGTAATCCATGTCTATGCTCGCGGGTTTCCAGACGACGGAGTGCCAGATTTCATGTCCATCTATATCTCTACATCACAAGTTCAACTGATCGCCATTCGTTTTCATAGTGCGCGAATTTTATGGTCGCAGGTTCCTTTGTGGGCACCATCCAACTCTTAAGCCCCATCTGCCCGGTATACATCTTGCGCCCGAAACTTCGGCGATCTACAATTGGACCCGGACTCAAAGCTTACGACTCATTTGATAACTTTGTTTAATTAAATTGTAGAATATTAATATTTAATATTAATAATTTAGTACTTGAAAATAATNTATATATATATATATATATATATATATATATATATATATATATATTTGTGTGTGTCTTGTTTCTAAATCTAATGCTAACAACTCATCGTGCAGGCATTGTGTAAATTGTCATTGATGGGCACAAGGCTCGAGAAGATCTGCCATTAATGCGCACTAAACCAATATTTGTGGAGGCTTTTGTTATTCCTTCCCAGTGTTAATTTCAAATACCATGGAATGTCATTCGTACGCCGTCAGCTTGGTTCGTTCACGAAACCTTCAATCCTTAAATGTTCTTCGTTGTAACCGCCACCTTCGCACTTCTAAGTATGCAATAATTAATCTTTACTTATAACAACTCACCATACAACACGCATAGAGATTGTCATTAATGAGCGAAGATCTCGAGGAGACTTTCCATTCGCACACATTGAACCAAGATTTCCGGGGGGTTATATTATCCCCTCCATTTGTTCATTTGAAGCAGCGTCTGGAGCAAACCAATGTTTTCATAAACTACTGGCAGCACCTCCACAACAGTTCTGTAGAGATACAGTGAACATCTTTGGACCCGAGGACCAGAACCACCACAGTGACAAAGCATCACTCCAACGGCCTGCCACAGTAACAAAGCAACCCAAAGTTCTTCAAATGAACGATGTTCATCCTAAAATTGATAGTTCTCACAAGCTTCTCGTGGAGAAGAAGGGAAAAAGAATTGTAGGGGAGGCAGACGAGCCCGAAATTGAGAGTGAAAACATGGATCTTGACGCTGATCTAGATAACATATTCTGCAACCTTGATCAACCGGGAGACGCGATTCACCATAGCTACCCAACGAACATAGTTGATGCCAAAATTTTTGACGAAGATGAATCCTTCATATTCTAGAGTGTTGTTTTTGAAAGCGAATCTAAAAAATTAATTATTGAAAAAAAGAGATGTAAAAAATAAGAAAAGAAAACATCATTCAGAACTTGACCTTGCCAATATGTAGGCGTCCAAAATCTCCAAACTTCACATGGAAATCAGAGATGCTCTTCATGATTCCATTGGAGTCATTGAGGCCGAGAATGCTAGACTAAAGGACTGGATCAAAGAATTAGATGAAGCTTTGCTTCCTATGCCATTGCTTGGTAGTCCTTTGGCAATAGCCATGCCTGCAACTCCCTGCACCCCTGAAGCAAAGTTAAAGGCTCCTCCACCTTCCTCGCATCGTGTAGATGATATGTGGAGAAAAATATCAACAAAAGAATGGAATTGATTACTAAGGCCTGGGAAACATCACAAAATATGGAATCCATGGGAAGTAGGGCACATAACTTGCTCGAACTTCTACAGACGAATTTAAAAAATGAAGAAACTTTCTATTTGCACATGGTCATCCCTTTTGCCTTTCATGTCAACAACATGGCAGACACAACAAGAAGACAACATGACCTTCCGTCCAAAAAACGACTCACTCAATTAGAAGCATGCTGGAAAGAGAAGGTGAAGAACCTGTATCTGATTGTCCAATCATGTGAGCAAGGAATATCAAAGAAAGAAACATTATTCACAAAGCTCACCAAAATAGACTTAGCCGGAAGGACCAACGACTTCCAGGACCCCAGCTTAATCGTCAACTCGTTGGCGTTAACCAAACAAGCTTTCGATAAACAAGTTGATAATTTTAAGGCGTTGTCTTTAGAAATTTTTTACAAGATTCTTGAATATCATGAAGAACACGTGGACAACTGGCTAGTCCGTTATTCGGTATAGAATGGAGACATTCATCAAGCTCTGTGTAATATTTCTATTGATATAAGTGAATTAGAAAATGAACCTTTCAGCATTAAAATCCAGAATGACATCAACATCGCCCCCTTGAGAAGCTACATTGAAGAGAACTTGAAGCGGGTCACCGACGAAATCCAACAAGAAAAGGCATCAGCAAGCAAATAGCAAAAATACTTATATGGAACATCACCATAAATACTTTGTTTATCAATCCAGTTATTCAAGCAGGTCAGAGACGAAAACCAATAGGAAAAGGCATCAACAAACAAATACCAAAAATACTTATATGTACCATCACTGTAAGTCTATACTTATAGTCCTTTCTTTATCAATCCAGTTATTCCACCTTTTCTGAATAGAAATCTATAGCCAAAGACTAATATCTTCCCATTTCTACTTTTCAGGTATTACACTCTACCGTCTCCCACTTCTTCTTTCCATAGTCCTATTTCTTGTACATATTTCTCTTATGGTCCATAATAGCCCCAATCCCAGTCTATATGAAAAACACATTTAAATTTCCAGGAATATGTAGCAAACTATTCTTTTTTCATATATTCCAAATAAAACTATTCTTTTGTCTCCTTATATATTTATGTGCTCCTAGATTTTCATCGTCACCTATGGTGAATGTCAAGACATTTTGTTTATTTTATTTCAATTCTCTTATTTTTTATGCATCTCTTTTTCTGCTTCATCATTTTCAAAATTAAATTTGAGATAAATCACTCATTCAAATTTGAG
>JASDQU010585395.1:95715-113266 GCA_032191745.1 Picea mariana
ATATATATATTTTCCAGGAATATGTAACACGCTTTTTAATTTTTTTTATATAAATGTCATAAAATTGTGTTCAATACTTTTTTTCTACTCACACATATAGAGAGTATGTCATTTCTTGCATCCTTACCACCTGTCCTTCATACTGCTTGCCACATCTGCACTGCAATTTCAAGGCCCAAGTCCAATTGTGCTATTACATCAACAGGAGGCCCTTAAAATTCAAATATTCTGCAAGTCTGCTTGTGATCCAGATGGATATCTGTGGCCACCCACCTTTCCAACTGGCTCAAAACAGTTTTCTGACATTTTTGGCAATTTACTATTTTTAGCAGTTTTTCGGGTCCTGAACTTCGGGAGCCATTTTGAGGCCCTAAACGATGCTTTTTGGGGTATGTTGCGGTAGCAAAATTTCATCATGAAATTTTGTCGAAATGTTGTAGTCCTCGGATAGATCTTTCTAATGAGGTATTATATGCCTAAAACGGAGATCGTATGCAAAAGATACGACCCCGGGAAGTTGATGTACTGACTTACCCAAACGGGGCCCACATGACTCTTGGCGCTTCATCTCCTAGGGTTAGGTTTTTGGATGTCTAGGACTTTTGGCATTACTGTTTATTGTAAAAAGGCCTTCGGAGCCTCATTGTAATCATCTTTTTGTGAATGCGAGCTGCCGTCACATCTCTTCTCAGAGATAAGCCGCCACCATTCTAGCAAGCTTGTTTCCGCTGCATTTTACAGTTTCAGCTTATTTCGTTATTTAATAGAAAACCAGTTTTACTGTATCTTTGTTATTTTTGTGCCAAGCATCTGTTAATAATCTGTATTCATTTCGTTCTGCTCATAAAATCCGGATCAGCTTGTCAATTTGTATATCGTGGAACTCTGGGTGCTATTTGTAGGGCACGGAACAACAGAGACCAAATTTTGAGCCCGCCAAACCGATAACCCGCGATCCAAAAAGTGCCTAAGTATGGAATGAGGACTTTGTGCATGCTCTATAAAATCTCATGCCCATACTTAATAAAAGTACATATTGGTATCTATAAAAGTTAATATGTACTTTATAAAAGTACATATTTCGTATGTATAATTTATGGTGTCCAGGAACCTATAATTTGATAAATTTCAATTTATTTTGTGTCCAGGAGGCCTTGTTTTAAAGAAAACTAATTCAAGAATGCTAATTTTTTTGTGTTTTTGTCCATTAACCTATGTAACAGACGTTATTACTATTCTATTGTATGCTAAATTTTTTGTGTCCAAGAACCTTTTAAATGTAATACTATTGTACACTGATTTTTTTTGTCCACGCTCCTTTTAAATCTTGCCTGTACTATCAAACTTAGATACTAGGAACCTTCGTTGATGTAGCAGACATTAAAATTTTTGATAAATTTCAAATAAAACTAATTCAGGAATACTAAATTCTGCATGGATACCACATGTACTGCAACTTGCAACCCACGTGTATGTACACGCTCGCATTTACTCCCATTCCAACTTGGCAGGAACTACGTTGCCATGCAACACTTGTTTGAATCGTTTTTAGTTGCAATTGTTTATAATAGTTTTGTTGTTAGTAGTTGTAAGCAAGATGGTCCTTCCAAAGGTATTCCAAAAATTTGTTGCAAAGGTTTATCACAAGGTAATGACATTCTCTCCTAAGGATACTCTTATTGATATTTTTATCTTCAAGAATGATTAAATCTATAATTTATGTAAAAAACATGTATTATTTGGTTACCTTGATGATTGTGTATCACTAGAGGCCATGATCAAGGAGGTATGGGGACCACAAGGTTGGCAATACTATAACATCGACATCTTAATTAAAAGTTGTTTTTTCTATTTTTAGTCCTTGATGTTATCATTGTTGATGATCCATGTGTATATTGCAATACCCTTATTGTGTTTTTTCTATGGGTTGAGAATTTCTTAGTCGAACAAACCACCTATTTCTATTGCTTTGTGTGGGCTCAATTTCCTAGCCTTCCCATGAAATTGTGTGCCTTTCTCGAGTGAATTTATGCATTGATACATGGCTTTATCTTTCATGAACCTCTTTGTTGTGTTAACCTTATACACCATAAAAGGGTGTAGTTAAAAGCTAACATGTCAAAAGATCTCATGGAGTTTGTCATAGTCTAGTCAGGGAATAAGATGATTAAGTATCTTGTGTATTATATTAATATACCTAACACTTGCTTTGGATTTCAAAACCCGAATCACAAGATTTGTTACGGTCCACTCATGGCTAAGCTAGACCAACTCGCAACCCCAACCTTCCATACTCTTCATGATCAGACACAACTAGTTACTCAAGCCACTAAAAGATTTGAGGGAGGATGGGATTAAGTAGTGCATGGGAACTACCAAAACAAGTTTGTTGTAGCCCAAAAGGCTTAGCCTAGAAAGTGAGTCACATGTAGTGTGCCAACACCTACTAAGCCCGTAGACTTAGCAATTGGGAAGGAGGTGGTGCACCCCTCTTAAAACACCTCCTCTTTAGGAGGTAGCTAGAGGGTCCACATTCCACCTCCCCATTTGAACCCCTAGGTATACTCAAACCCTGAGGATGCTCAAAAAGAAACCCAAGGTTTGCACACAAGAAGAATGGTTTAATTCCTTTATCATCAAAAGCACAATGACTTTGAATGATTATGAGATCTTATCTAGGTTGGGTGACAATGGTGGTGAAGATCAAATTAACTATATCATTATTATTTTCCAATGAAGATATATTGATATATTGTGTATCTAAGAACTAAAAATTTATGTGTTCTTATTTAAAACTACTTTAATTGTATTTGGCTACATGTGTTCACTTTTTTTATGAATCAGGAAGAGGCTAACGGTCGAGTGGTGACATTAGTCTCACTCTTGTTTGCCTCCTTAGTCATAGGCCAGGGAACTAACCCCTCATAGAGATTGGTTTGGATATTATTAAATTTGGACAGAAAAATCTCAAGTTTGACCAATATTTAGGCATCCAATGACATTGAAGAGCATACTCTTTTATTGAACTAGGTGGTTGGTGAATTCCCATAAGCCCACTAGTTGGTGTGGAAATTTTAATGTAGTGAAGGCTTGGGAAGACAAAGATGGCATGCTCCCAAATAGATTGCTTTGAGGCTGTAAACTTGCTTAGAATGCCCTCAAGACCAAGCTTGGGTTGTATAACCCCAAAAAAATAGAAAGAAAGAGTAATCTAATCATGGTTTACATGGTCCAACTTTTAAAAAGGAAATTTAAGAGTTCTTAAGAGATTAGATCAATCCATGTTGTTTGGGCATAATACCTTCTACTTCAACTACAACCATGCAAGGCATGTCCAAGCTTTGGGAAATATCACTCTTTGATACCACAAATCTATGAGTTCTTAAGAGATTAGACTGGTCCATGTTGCTTGGGCATAATACCTTCTACTTCAACTACAACCACGCAAGGCATGTCCAAGCTTTGGGAAATATCACTATTTCATACCACCAATCTATTTATTTCTCTTTGTCTAGGGAAGCTATTACACATCAAAATTACTCACTTCAATGATGATCTATTGTCTTCATTACAAGTGTCGCAAGTGTCGCATTTTGGCCACAAGTGTCGCAGACATCATACAACCATCTTGTCTATGTCGTGTCTCGAACAACATCACAAGGACACTTCAAAGATTGGTTTAAGAAGGATAAATCATTTGATGAAGAGTACAAATCTTTTGCCATGAAAAAACCCACTTAAAAATGAATTTTGAAGGCCAGCGCTTCCCTACCCACTGTCAGGAAGTGCCAGCGCTCCCTACCCTTCTTTGGGGGAGCGTTCCAGCACTTTGTGCACCCTTCTGGGGGAGCACTGGGCCTTTTTAAGGAAATTTTGGGCAACGCTGCCCTACCCACTGGTAGGGAGTGCCAACGCTCCCTACCCTTCTTTGGGGGAGCGTTGCAACACTCTGTGCCCCATTATGAGGGAGCGTTGGGTTGTTTGAGGAAATCTTGGGCTGTTGAGGAAAATAAGGGAAAAATCCCCCTCATCTCTGGAGTTGGTTGGATTCAAATCTAAGGTCAAGGCTGGATCTTAGGGAAGATCCACAATTGATGGAGAAGGATCCTCAACCTATCCCATGAATATCTAAGGTGGTTGGGTCTCTCCAAGATTATATAAGGAGGCCTTCTCATGGTGAAACAAAAGGAGAGATTGAGAGATACCTAACTTATGATCTCATGAGGAAGGGAGGACATTGAAGGCATCAAACTTATGATCTCATAAGGGAGATAATCAATGAAGCATAGTCATTTTGTTTGTGGATCATTTGAGCAAGGGGTTGGACAAGGAGAGCTTGGTGAGGCTGTTGCAACTTCATCAAAGGTATGTAAGTATTGCTATCGAGTTCTCATTAATACATGTGCTTGGCCTATTTCTTTCAAGGTTGTGTATGCCTACATGAACTTGTATTTGATAGATAGATCTAGTTTTGAATTAATCATGGTAGAATAGGAAGTTGGTTTGTCTTTGCTGTTATTGGATTGCAAGACTTGTTGAAGAACTTGGGGATCAAGGTTCAACTTGGACTGGGCAAGGACAAACATCGTAAAAAGGTACATCTTCTTCCTTTTCTCTATTTTATTGACTTAGCTAGGTTTAAAAGGATGTCAGTGACCAAATTTAGCACCTTTCTGTCTTGATCTTAGAGTTTAGGGTTCAAGAGGAAATCCACTTGTCCGTAGGGGGATTTTCCTGTAACGGAAGCTAATAAAATTTGAATGCATAAGACATGATTTCTATTAAATGTGTCTCATTTACAAAAATAAAGTTGTATTACTATGTTATAAGTTTTTGGAATGATTTCTTACCCATACGTGTAGGTGAAGATGGTTGGATTGTTTGATGGGAGGATGTCATTGCACATATTACCTCATTTTGGGGTTATATATTACAAATCACCTCAATATGGCAAAATTGACACAATTTTGTGAAAAAAGAACTAGAACAAGACACGTAATGGCTTCAATCTAGCCCCTTTGATAGGGAACATAAACTAGGTAAATCAAACTTTGGCACTTCCTCAATGTGGACAAAGCTCATTGAGACCAGAGGGCTCAATTGAGAACCTACCTCCACTAGTTTAAAACAAGGGATTGGCTAAGGAAGAACATTTGCAAGGCCTTGGCAACTAAGGAAGCTTCTAAAAGAAAATATTTATAGTGAAGGTGGTCAGTTAACAAGTCACTAAACAAGATGATATCAAGGAAAAGTTCTCCAACCATTATAAATTGTTTTAATCACAATGCCTTGTGGAGGAATGTAGGGTGGCCATGCAAATCTGTATTGACATGGTCACTCATCAACTTTCCTAGCAATATGAAATAATGTGTGATTTGTCATCGACTTTAGATGAGTTGACAACTACTCTCATGTAGATGGTTGAGGATGAGGCATTGGGATTAGACAACATCCCGTGTAGACTTTATAGACCTTGATCCCATGAGGCCTTATAAAATTCACATAGAAAATAATCCACCCTCAATGACTCATCTTCAACCATCACAAAAGCTGTCATTTCATTCAAAGTCAACAATAAATCACACATTTTTTTTGTGTGTCATTGATATTGAAAGAGGGACCACATCATGACAAGTTTACATGGCCACTAAACATTTCTTTGTGAGGCCTTGAGAATGAAACACTAGTCTACAATAGCCATGGAACTCTTCCTCAATATCCTCTTACTTGGTGAGTCATCCATGGGTTGTCTTCACCACATATTTTTCTCATAATCTTCCTTAGCTACCAAGCCCTTCATAAAGTCCTTGGTCAATCGATTCCTAATTATAGGGCAGTGAAGACAAGCTCTACACTCATACCCATGGACTCGAGGACCTTTTCCAACCTCAAGGAAGCACTAAATTTTGGCAAGCTTGGCTTACACTTTTTCATCAAAAGGGTTGGACCATAGTTGTTAATTTATGTGTTGCAATTCTTCTTTCACAGCCTTGTGTTGTTTACATTGGATTAGGTGTTTTGTCCTTTGCACCCCTTAGAAAGGAGGCATTGTATGCAATTGTAATGTACCCAACCATCCAAGCTAAGTCTCGTCACTGAGGAAAATGACTTAGCTTGCTAAATACAAATTTAAAAATGCCCCATACATATAAAAGAAAATCAAGGGTCAATAMGCCCATACAAATTACAACGACAACATATTGATTTACCCAACATCTAACAACATATATAAAACATGAATGCATCCAATAACAAACAACAAACACACAACATTCAAATAAAACATTTACACAGTAGAAAAATCATAGTAAACACAACATAAAYGTATATGTTTAGATAAATAACCAACGGGTTGCATACAAAGGACAAACCTCCCAACCATAGGCATTGTTGTTCATTTTCTCTCAACAACAGGCCAACCCCGAGCTGAGGCTATGAGTCCACAAGGATATTTGGCCCTATGGTTGTCCACTCTCCACATTCAACAACCCAAAACCCAGGTTCTACTCCTATAGTAGTTCCAATCCACCAACTCTCTCTTCCCCACAACCTACACAACCCAAGGAATGTACCCCCTTCACTACTCATAGTCCCTCGGGTTGTACCATTCATTTATCTAGGCTTTTATTGCACTCAGTTGGATAGTAATATCTCAATCGGGGACTTCATGAACTCTTAATTGCTTCGTGAGTGTTCACAATAGCCTTAACAAGGCTCTTGAGCCATGTCCTCAACATGAAAATGCACTACAATCTTGCAGCCTATTTTACAGGCACACAGGCCACATTTCCAACCTAAAACATAGCCAAACAATTGTTGTGTTTAAACATACCATGGTTGGTGCTCTTCCCAGCACTCAACTCTTCTCTTGTTGTCCAAAATTTGCATGCAAAAACTTAATTCCTTGTCCATACGAAATTCCTTTTCCTCAAGCCAGTTGACTGGTCACTCTGCCAATGTATTTTACTTCAGCCCCATTTTCCCTAATAACTATAGGATGTGACTCCTCACACCCACCCTCTTGCATGAAATAAATGATTGGCTTTGGGAACACTCAATCAACAAATAGAAGGTTATACACAAAGATAATAATTTCAGGAATATGGTTTGGATTAATACCCATGAATATTTCCCCCTTGCACCCCTCTCTCTTGTGGAATCATAGCCCCCCCCTCATTTTCATCTCTCTCGTATCACAACCAACAATTACTACTTTTATTAATCATTTCAACGTTCATAATATACAATTCGGCCCCCGACCATATTAATCAATATGGGTGCTTTGCCCCAATCATATCGGCTTGCCAGCCTAATTTACATTTATACAGTTACATTACAATTTGCGAGGATTAAAACTGTAGATGTTACATTCCCCTCCTCCTTATTTTTGCACTATCCCCAGTGCACAACACCATGAAGTGTACATTCATTTTACAATTCTAGCTCTCTAGCCATTAATAAACATATAGGTTCCCTAGCCTAATATCACACAAGCATTCCAGCCTAAATATAAATACATAGGCACCCCAACCCCAAAACCATAAACACATGGGCGCTCCGACCTTAAAACATAAATACATAACCCATTGGCATTCTGCCACATCTATCCTAATTTCCACCAACTCTCTTCCACACACCTGCCCAATCCAAGGAATGTACCCCTTCATCGTTCTCGGTCCATCAAGTTGTACCATTCTTTTATCAGGCCTTCCCCAAGGAATGTGCCCCCTTCATCGTCCTTAGTCCAATGAGTTGCACCATTTTTTATAAGGGTCTCTCTCGCACAGGTAACTAGGAATCTCACTATTGGATCTCAAGGGACTCACTGCTAGGAAAACTACTAGTAAATAACCAAAAACAACCTGGTTGTTGTAGTGCAACTCACGCATGAGTTCACTCTTCAAACTTGATGACCTGGTTCTTCGATAGTGTTACTCCCACACACGAGTTCACTCTTCAGGCCTAACAACTTGGTTCTTCTGCAAGCTTGACAACTTGCTTTTTCTTATTTTACTCACCCTCTAAGCTCAGACATCCCTTTCATTCTTACATAGTTCCTCAGGTGATCCATCATTTGCCAAGGTGTTCTTGCGCAAAAGAATGCCAACTTGATGCTAGAGTTCCACTAGCAATCTGTAACTTGTGGCAATCATCCAATATGCATCATGTGCATGCAATCAATATGAGACATCATCATACAATTTTCAAATTTGTTTTATACGGGAAAACATAATTTCCCAAACATGAGTTTGCTACTCATTATGTTTGGCTCTTGCAGTTGTAGATATTAGTATTCCTTGTAGGCTTACATCCCTACCATTATTCTTGCAATTTTCTCAATTTCCATGCAGCTAAACACATTGTTAACGTATCATAACAATTTTCAATTATTGATTTCTCAAAATTGTTTTATACAGAAAAATAAAATTTCCCATGCATGATTTTTATGCTCATAATTGTTTGGCCCTCGCAATGGCATGCATCGACCTTCTTTATGGGCTTACATCCCTACCATATCCAAGACCATTATCCCTAGAATTTTCACAATTTTTCTTTTTTACTCATCCAAACAGATTGTTAGTACCCATGCACATTTATAGCAGTTCATGAAATGATCTCAAAATTGTATCTTACCAACAATTCAACCATTTCCAGTGATTATTTACATTAAAAATGGAACTCAACCATTAATCATGTTATCTAGAATGAAACTATCATTCATTATACATGCATTATCAACACATCAAGCTTTTCATAATGCAATCAAACTTCACCCAAATAAAACCAATGTGCCAATAATCATGGCCACATCTACATAATGAATCCTTGCATTGACTATGGAATACCATATCTTCATGTCATGTATTCCACCATGTGAGTTGGAAGGCATAGCCCACGCCTCAACACATCATCCAAACTTTTCCCCAATTATTTCCTCGATTATTTGAATACCTTCCTCTTCTACCCATACACAACATTGGGAATATAATTCCCTCGGTTCTCTGTCGTGTCGGCAAAGAGGTTGCAGTCCAAACATCGGTTATACATGAGAAAACCATCACGCACTTAGATGATGATATAGCCCTTCCATTTCCAACCACATCATGGCCTCACACATGGCCATCTCTAATGGCATTCATTGCTACAACAGGGCAATGTCCCCTGACTTGACTTGGTTACGATCTCCTAACCAATATAACATAATATGCAATTAAATTTTACATAAATGCATTTAAGCATCAATAAAATTTGTATATTCAAGGCCCTCTACCTTTACACACCAATTCCAATATTAAAATTTGACTAAGGGAATTCTTACCTCAATTCCCTTCAGCATTTATGCATCATAACTATTGATTTTTCATAAGCATGAAGTTCATTCCATTTTATCATTTAACCATAATCATAAATGCTGTAGCAACCAAGATCACAAGAAGAAGCACCATGCACAAGAACACAAAATGTATCCTAGGAAACCCTTCTCAACAAGGGAATAAAACCCAACCAAATCCTTTGATCTAATCTTCAAGAGAAAGACCTTTACCACCAAGAAAGACTTAGCACACAAGAGGGTGCTCAAACCCTAGAACTCTAGCGCCCAAGAGAGGTGCACACCTTTTGCCAAAGAAGTCTACTTGCTGAAATTTTCAAACTCACAAGAAGGATGTGTTTCTACAATGGGAAATTTCCTTTTACTTATATTAGACTTGTCCTATCAACTAAAGTGTCTATTGGCTCAACAGGGCCGACCTTTATAAGACATAATATAATAATAATAATAATAATAATTATTATTATTATAATTAATATTATCCAGATTAATTATCTTTTACATTTATTATTAAACACAATAAGGTAGGGCTGACCTGTACCCTTTACATCACAATTAGGGTTACAGGTAGGTCTGACTCTTGAACAATATATAACAAAGGATCTGATGCACCCACTAGTTCTCATCCACTAGGGGCACATCCATAGGGATGGCATATCTCTAATTCACTGCATTACACAGAAGAACCAGATCTTTACACATTCACCTATGCTCGCCCACTCTACAGATCTTCTTTCTCACTTCCTCACACATGACAATCATCTAGAGTCTTCTCGTCAACTCTGCTGCTCAGAGGAGGCTAGTACATCATCTTCATTTTTGTTCTCATGACGATGCACCCAACACTTTGGGATTTCACGTGTTCACCTTGTGCTCAGCCACATGCACGTCCTAACTCAACAGATTTCCCTTTCCCACTGGATAATCATCTGGAGTTCTTCTCAACTCTCTGAATGGAGGAGGTCATCTCTACGTTCCCAACTCTTTCTCAGGCAGGAACCACATACCCTTCTTAGGGGCTTTCTCTCAGATTTGTAAGATGAGAGAAAGACTTCACATAACTGTAATGATCCACACCTCACAGGTTTGTAAGCCGGAGAATGTCTCACATAGTTGTAATCATCAACACTCCCTTTCATCTAGTGAGGCATTCTTCATCATGCCAAGCCTCATACGAATGTTCTCTGAATTTTGTTTTTGGCTAGAGTCGTCAATACTCCCTCTTAATTAGGAAGGCATTTTTCACTAAGTTAGTCTGTGTAGATGTCGGTAATCTGCTCATGTGTAGGAAGGTACTGCATGTGTACGATTTTCCTTTGCATCATATCTCTGATATAAGGGTATTTAATCTCATCGTGTTTTGATTTAATAAGAAACACTGGATTCTCATACGACTCTTTATCATCATAGGATCCATCTCATGGTCGAGTAAATCTGTTAGGAGTTTAGTGAAGCCACATTGCTTCGCAAACTCACTGCTATATGATCTGCCTCTGTGGTACTCAATGTCACATAATTTGTTTCCTGCTGTATTAGGAAACCATGACAAACTTCACGGTAAGACAAAAACTCTATGTTCTCTTTCGGTCCATTGTACTCTCTTCTCAATTTGAATCGTCATATCCTGCAAACTCAAGTTTATACTGGAGGCATATCTCAGGCCATATCCAACTGTGCCTCGTAGATACATGTTTTGTTGTCGTCTAGTGAGTCTGTTTTGGTTGACTCATGAAATGACTAAGCCCATTCACTACATGGCATAAATCAAGTCTGGTGTCAACCAGGCACATCAGTGATCCACACAACTGTGGATCAGTCTCGTCTGAATCATCATCGATCTTCTTCTTTGGTGGATTTGTATTTTGTCATACTAAACTTCTTTAATATTCCCACTGTATATTTTCCTTGACTTAGGAAAAGTTCATTGGTTCTTTGTCATACTCCTTGTCTCAAGAAGTAGTGTATCATAAAAATCAGAAGTCAATACTTGCTTGTTTTCAACAACAAGACTTTATAAATAAATCATCAAAATCAGGCTCTTATCACCAATACTGTAATAATATAGGTTTGGATCAACAATATTTTAGTTAAGATCCAAACTCATCAAGAATCCATATGATATGGTTTCCAACTCATGGTTGGTAGTTCGAATGGAGGTGTATCGGGCTTACTGAATCAAGTGTCATATCATAGACAACTCCCTCTATTTGTGAGAAACCTTTGGCTGTAGATCTTGTTTTTTATTTCTCAATACTTCTATCATCTGCATGCTTGATCTTATAGATCCACTTGGAAGTCATCACAAAATTCTCTTCTGGTCTCTGAATGATATTTTATACATCATTCTTTTAGGACATACTGGTATGCTTCTGTTATGGCATCTTGCCATATCTGTTCTCTTGTTACTTTTCAAAGACAAGGAGGATCAA
Organism: Picea mariana; assembly: GCA_032191745.1. Classification (NCBI taxonomy): domain Eukaryota; kingdom Viridiplantae; phylum Streptophyta; class Pinopsida; order Pinales; family Pinaceae; genus Picea; species Picea mariana. Next base: position 107,476 of record JASDQU010585395.1, read on the forward strand.
CATCAATGAAGTGGCTCATGACTCAAGTATAGATTGAGAATCTCTTTTGCTTTCTCAGAATGTGCCTTGAGATATTTGTATGTTTCTCTGTCTCTTGCATAGTGAGTCTAGGTAGGCATTTTATCCCCTACTGCAATATTTTTGAATATATCGACTGGAACAACTAGATCAATTTGAGTAAGGTATGTCTCCCTCTAAATTGTTGAAGGGAGAGAAGGTATTTGTTTCACTGTCAATATTTATTTGTTATTCTCTGGATCTTTGAAGGAGTGTCTATTCTTCAAGGACAATGTTTCTTCTTATTTTTGTATAGTAAACAATTATGGTTTGGACTCTCGTACTAGGGATAATGGTCCAAGTCTTTGAGAGCTCTTGTAATAGGAATACTATCCTTCATTCATTTGAAAAAAATGCAATCAACTATATATAAAAATAATTTACCTAGTTTGTAGCCATGTCCTTTTAGAGGAAGTACTTCTCCTCTCTCTTCTCTTCACTCACTTGAGGAGGATCTGGATCAATGTCAGCAGTGGAAACATATTTTCTTCCCTTCTTCATGGTTGGACAATTTATCGCAATGTGTCCATAATTGTCACATCTGAAACACTGAATTTTTGAAGCATCTCTTCTTTGATAACCTAGATTGGATGGAGGCTTTTCACCTTTAAATGTTTGCCTAAAATTTCTTTTGAATCTTYCTTCCTTCTTTGTATGAAGTGAAAGGGCATGATTTTCTTCTGAAGAATCTTCCACTCCTCTGTTTCTAAGTCTAAGTTCTTCTTGAGTGCAATCTATCCATAGTCGAGCAAAGGTTGTTAGAGCTTCTCTTCCACTGATACTTTGAATGAAAGGCTCCCATGATTTTGGAAGATTCTAGAGAGTGGTTAAGACAATTTCTCTATCAGACATGATTTCCCCAATGGTCTCTAGTTGTTCTTTAATCTCTGATATCTTCATAAAGAAGAGTGCAACCGAGTCACCCTTTGTCATCTTGGTACTTTGAAGTTGGATCTTTAAGGTAAGAGCTCTGAGGGTGTTGTCACTTTCAAACATTCCTTTTAAGACTTCGTACATATTATAGGCTGTCTTTAGATTAACAATACGAAGCAAGAGGTGATCTCTTACTGAGTAGATGATTATTTTTCTTGCTTTGACATCTTTTTCCTTTCTTATCTTCTTCTCTATATCTGTAGCTATGTCTGGTAGAGATTTAGTTGTCACATCCAAGAGATTGTTTTCTTCAAGAGTGACTAGAAGCTTTGATTTCCAGTGGCTGAAGTTGCTTGCTCCATCAAGCCTATCTTCTACCAAAGTTATATTCTTCATTTGATTTGTTTCTTCAAATTCTTGCCAACTAGATCTTGAAACCCTAATGATTAGGTTAGCAACCTTAGGTTATATTGGAGTTATGACTGCCAACAATCAATTTGATAGTATCACAGAAGTGCTTGCTGATTCAGGAAAATGTTTCTTCAGAAATCCAGAATTAATATTCTACAGGAAATTTCGGCACCCTAGAAACCCTAGGTCCAAAAATCAAAATTTCTCGGAATTTTGTTTTGAGAGCTTCTAGAGATGCGCTAGAAGGGGCCGCAATATTCTATGCCAAAAGTAGTCCCAATGTCCAAGTTTTAAAGGGATGAAACACCCAAGAGAAGAGGGTTGTATGAATTTTCTGGAAACCCTAGGAGGGTCATACGGTTCTGCAGAAGAGGAGGGATGATTGGTAAAAGATGAGAATTGGTAGATGCTTGTGCAATGGGTTCTTTCAAGACCTATGCTCTGATACCATGTTGATTTTTCATAAGCATTAGGTTAAGCATGAAGTTCATTCCATTTTATCATTTAACCATAATCATAATGTTGTAGCAACCAAGATCACAAGAAGAAGCACCATGCACAAGAACACAAAATGTATCATGGGAAACCCTTCTCAACAAGGGAAGAAAAGCCAGCCAAATCCTTTGCTATAATCTTCAAGAGAAAGACCTTTACCACCAAGAAAGACTTAACACACAAGAGGGTGCTCAAAACCTAAAACTCTAGTGCCCAAGAGGGGTGCGCACCTTTTGCCAAAGAAGTGTACTTGCTGAAATTTTCAAACTCACAAGAAGGATGTGTTTCTACAATGGGAAATTTCCCTTTACTTATATTAGACTTGTCCTATCAATTGAAGTGTCTATTGGCTCAATAGGGCCGACCTCTCTAAGATGTAATATAATAATAATAATAATAATAATTATTATTATTATTAATATTATCCAGATTAATCATGTAATAATAATAATAATAATAATTATTAATATTATCCAGATTAATCATCTTTTACATTTATTATTAAACACAATAAGGTAGGGCCAACCTGTACCCTTTACATAACAATTAGGGTTACAGGTAGGTCTGACTCTTGAACAATATATAGCAAAGGATCTGATACACCCACTAGTGCTCATCCACTAGGGGAACATCCATAGGGATGTCATAGCTCTGATTCACTGCATTACACAGAAGAACCAAATCTTCACACGTTCACTTGTGCTCGTCCATAAGCACGTCCACTCTACAGATCTTCTTTCTCACTGCCTCACATAGGAGAATCATCTGGAATCTTCTCATCAACTTTGCTGCTCAGAGGAGGCTAATACATCATCTTCATTTATGTTCTCATGATGATGCACCCAAAACTTTGGGATTTCACACGTTCACCTTGTGCTCAGCCACAAGCATGTCCTAACTCAATAGATTGCCTTTCCCACTGGATAATAATCTGGAGTTCTTCTCAACTCTTTGAATGGAGGAGGTCATCTCTATGTTCCCAACTTTGTCTCAGGCATGAACCATGTACCCTTCTTAGGGGCTTTCTCCCAGGTTTGTAAGATGAGAGAAATACTTCACATAGCTGCAATGATCCACACCTCACAAGTTTGTAAGCTGGAGAATGTCTCACATAGTTGCAATCATCAACAATAACAACCCTAAATGCATACCTGCATGGCTATTACCAGTTTACTTGATGCCACCTAACCAACTGATATTGTTGTGGCAACTTGCAGAGCCCCTTTATTAGCCTTGTATCAACATCTTACCATACTCATTCATTTTCACATAGATGGTTGTCACACACACACACACACACACACACACACACACACACACACACACACACACATATATGAGCAGGANACACACACACACACACACACACACACACACACACACACACACACATATATGAGTAGGATACTCTTAGTTTATACTCATGCCATATACATGTCTAGGCATGTCTATATACACAAAATGCCCATCAATATGCATTAAGAAATTAATCTCATCACGCCTATTTCATGTTCATGCATTCTATCTTTCTTAGATGCATTCATGCGTCACTTCCATTATGCACTCCATTGCATATTTATTTCAGCTGTATTGATTTATTTTGTTCTTGAATGCTTGCAGATCCTCACTACCCTGTGCATTGCCATTCTACTTAACTATGCACCACTTATCCCTATTCTGAACCTCCTATTCAAGCCTGCACTTGGCCATTCTACATTTACAACCACTAGATCCACTAGTGTTTCCATCTCACAACTGCTTCCTTTTTGCAGAGAATCCTATCCCAACACATTTTGGCTAAAATTCTCAATATTCATAGTGTTGTAACATACACTACTCTATCTTAATATTAACACTACAATCTAATAAACCACTCCCTATTCCTTGGCCCAACCACTCTTGAAATAACATTCTCATTGGTTAGCATTTCAACATTTTGAAATGTTTATTTTATGTCATTTTTTCCAATATCCTTTGCTATCCATATATTTGCTCAATTTTAAATACCTCTTTTCACTTCATTGAGTGATTCATTGTGAAGCACTGCTTGGCCACTCAAGACCACTCTTCTCCAAATGGAATGCTACACTCCTCCATTTGCACGTGTACCCTAGTTACATTGCACACTCTGATAATAGATACAACTTTCTTGCTCTAAGTACTTCTAGACACAAGTAGTTAAGTCATAACTCAACGATTCATTTTTCTTGCAGCAAAATTTGCCACCTTCACCACATATCTACCTTCAAGGCTTATGGAGTCCCCCTTAACTCTCAATGCATGCAAATGCCATTCTTCACCTACTGGATTCATGTTTTATGAGATAATCTCTATTTGGAGCACCCATGTTTCCCCCAGCTTGTAAATATAACTATAACTTGCCAAAAGACTATGGGGAGGCTGAATATGTGTGGATGTTGGAAATGATGAACCTTTTTGTTATAAAAGGTAATGTATGCATTTTTGTTATTAATTAAAGTGGATAACGTTGCATAACTATTGAAGGGGTTTGCCAAGGTAGATCACGATTCTATGAGAGAGATGGTGAGGGGAACCATAAATGGTTGAGATGACCCCCACTAGACCAATACCTTACTGGATTTAATTACTTAGACCCAGAACAGTCCCCTGACCCAGAAATAAGTTACCAGTTAGGCTGGAAGTTGGAAAGTACTCCTTGAGAGTTAATGAGGAGATGGGCAGAGTACCCATCTGAAATACTTCTTGATCTGACCACGAAATGGGGAATCAGACCCACACAATCTTGTTGAGGAAGGAAAGAAAAGAAGGGAATTCGTGGGCAGAGAGGACTTGCGAGGGAGATGAGTCGAGAGACCATTCTTTTAAAAGAGAGAAGAGCACGTGCATCTCTTTGGTTTTGATGAGAACTGAACAACAAACTTGTTGTAGGTGCAAGAAGTTGCTGGCAACGTTTGCAATGCAAGTTGATAAACGAGGTTGCAGAGAAGACGAGTGACTGAGGAAGTGCTCGTTGCAGGCCCCCTTGCTTGGTAGAGAGAAAATCATTTTTCCAAGTTCCTATGGGAGGAGGAGAGTAACCTCGGTCCCCGACTGTTGTTGAATGAGAAGAAAGAATCTCTCTCAGAGCATCATGATCTAGCTAGGGGGTGGCCAATGGTAAATCCGTCCAGGAAGGGTTGTGCCTATGGTTGGGTGGAAGGGCACCCCTCTCAGCAGTTGCTTCACGATTCTGGTTTCTTGATAAGTATTTTTATACTTTGTGTACTAGAATGGAAGTGATGGTTGAATGTCTATGTTTATGATTATATTTTACATTGTTTGATTAATCATTAGAAATGATTATTGTTTTTCTGTGAGCCCTTGTATTTGCATGGTTTATGTTTTCCCATGCTTAGTAGTAGGAGAACTATTAAGCATGGGTTTTCAGACGAATTTGAGAATAAGTTTACGATTCCTATACTGGTCGAAAAGTCCTTAAGGGAATTTTCCCAAGGATTGGTCTTGTAAGGTAAGAGTCGAGGCAAACTTCGCTAGAATGTTTTAGTCTCGTTGATCCCTCAAAAGGTACCTTTCCCTGTTTTAGAATTTAAGTTCTGTGACTGGAAGGCGCTCCCTTTAAACCATTCGCCCAAGAGACCACAGGCTCATGCCCATGACCTTAACCAAATTTGGCTAAGAACTATGAGTGTAGCCTCTGAAGATCAATAAGTTCCACATGATCGAGACCTTGGAACCCTTCACTAGGCCTGAAAGGAGATAGGATATCTCTGGCTTTGGGACTCTGAAAGTTTGGAGCTTCAGGATGCTATGACTCTACTACCTTCAAAACCAACCAAAGGCAACCTGTTGGTGCGATTACCGGCGAGGTTGAAAGAAATCTAGTGGTTTCCTTAACCATGACTGTGGGATATGTCCCATCGTTAAAAAATGGATCCACTTCCCGATCATGAAGTGACGATAGTCGTAGAGCCAA
>JASDQU010585395.1:113316-127623 GCA_032191745.1 Picea mariana
AATTTTCCCAAGGATTGGTCTTGTAAGGTAAGAGTCGAGGCAAACTTCGCTAGAATGTTTTAGTCTCGTTGATCCCTCAAAAGGTACCTTTCCCTGTTTTAGAATTTAAGTTCTGTGACTGGAAGGCGCTCCCTTTAAACCATTCGCCCAAGAGACCACAGGCTCATGCCCATGATCTTAACCAAATTTGGCTAAGAACTATGAGTGTAGCCTCTGAAGATCAATAGATTCCACATGATTGAGACCTTGGAACCCTTCACTAGGCCTGAAAGGAGATAGGATATCTCTGGCTTTGGGACTCTGAAAGTTTGGAGCTTCAGGATGCTATGACTCTACTACCTTCAAAACCAACCAAAGGCAACCTGTTGGTGCGATTACCGGCGAGGTTGAACGAAATCTAGTGGTTTCCTTAACCATGACTGTGGGATATGTCCCATCGTTAAAAAATGGATCCACTTCCCGATCATGAAGTGACGATAGTCGTAGAGCCAATAACATTCAAGATCTTCCTTGATCGTTGGATCTACGTCGTAGTTAGTATGGCGTTGACCACTTCGGGTGAAAAGGAGTATTAAGCGGAAGGAACCCTTGAACGCCAAACTCAGGAAGTGATGGGGACCGTAGATCTAGGGACGCTTTGTAATCTCCCATGATAGTTGGATCTACGCCACGGTGAGTCCGGTGTTGACCACTTTGGGAGAAAGGGAGTGTTAAGCGGGTAGAACCCCCAAACGTCGAACTCGCGAAGTGATAGGAGCGGTAGATCTGAGGATGCTTTAGGATCCCTCATGACCATCGAATCTAGACCGTGGTCAGCCCAACGCTGACCACTCCTGGAGAAAAGAGGAAGTTACACAACAGATCCCCCGAACGTCGAAGTTGCGAAGCAATGGAGGCCGTAGATCTATGGATCTACGTGGACACATCTCGACCGTGGGATATAAGGGGCGTTGCAAGTCTGTCAGTTCCAAAGTGATGTGGCACGTTGATGTTACCTAGGGTGACGTGGACCCATGTTTGACGTACCATGTGTCACCTTGATTCGTGTTTTTGATAGACCCTATGTGCCCAGTAGAATGTGACATGTCCATTGATGGGGCCACGTGTCATCTCTACCCTTTCCACGTGTCATTCCCCTGAAGCATGCTCGCTTGGCCAAAAGCTGGTGGAGTAACCGGGGTACCAGGAGTTCAGGAAATTTGGGACGCTGGGGTTAATTTGGTCGAAGGCCTGGATCCACCTGTTCCTGCCTCTACGTTTAATGTGTCGCCACATGTAAGTGTGGACCCTTCGGGAGTCTGGGAATTCATAACTTCAGAGGTTTGGGGTGGTGTATCGAATAAGTCAAATGGGTCGAAGGCAAGAATCACGTGGTAGGACCCTGGGGATTCTAGACTCTAGAGGATATGAGCGTAGAAAGAAAAAGGGGCGTTCAGTGTTGAAGCGTCAAACAACTAATTCTCGTAAACCTGTACGTTAAACGAGGATGAAGTTCTGTTGGTGGATTTAATGATGGATGAATTTCCACCATAGATACAGGAGCATTGGGGAGCTCAGGGACTTTGGGGAACTTGGGATGGTACGAATGAGATGAACCCATGTGGGCGCCACGTGGCCCTTGACCAATAACGCTTAAAGAGCTTTGGGAGAGCATAAATCCCAATCCAGAGCTCGGATTTGAGCATGGTAGGAGTTGTTAGAAAGCTCTTGATGAGCAGAAGAGGATTCAAGATGATTAAGGAAAGAGAAACTTTGATGCCCCATCCCTAAAAAGGGTACTTAGGGGCCGGGTGTGTTACACTATTGTTTCTTGCTTGAAATCCATTTAGACTCTGTAGCGGCTGAATACTGATTTAACTATGTTATTTTGAGTCCTTTGCCAACCCTTCAATACTTGTTCTGTAGCTCTGCACTTCCCTCTACAACTCTTTGATTCCTCAAACAATTGTACAAGCTTGACCTGCTTCATTGTACAATTGAGATATATCCTTTTTTAGGTTCCATCTCTTTTGCATACCATGTCAAGCATAAAACCATTTTCTTCCTCATGTGTCTTCTTAGGAGTTTCCTTTCTAAAGACCACTTCCTATTTATGTTCTTCTTGACTTTCCATCCCATTCTACCTTCGAAATACACTCAATACCCTTGAAATGTACTCAACATTCTCTACATGCATCAACGATTCCCTTTCATTGTTGTCATAGTTCTTTGAGTGTTGCACTATACTCCAAGTAGCTTGGCATCCACTTATGATACCTTTTTCCCCTTATCTCCGTTATTCATGGACTTTGTCCAATCATGGAATCCAATTAATTTTTATGAACTACCTCTCATTGGAGTCTAATTGCATCCATCTAGAACAACTCTACAGATAATGGATTTTTCACTTTCTCATCCACTAAGTGATTTATTCTTGCACCTTGTTTCCACTAAGCACTCTAACACATTGAATGTACTGCTATAATTATCCATAGAATAATTCTTGGAGACAATGCACCTTACCTTCATATATGCATTATGTCCCTCTTTATTAGAACACTAGCTTCTTGGATTCCCAAATCCTCATGGTTGCACCTGGATTCATATCTTAACATTGTTCATTCTTGTCCTTTGATCATCTTCTGAATAAGCCTCGACATAACGCTCTCCCCTCGAGTGTCTCTACCCATCCTTGATTCAAGGTTCAAACCTTTTTATCTTCTTTTAAAATAAGTCTTCATGTTCCCATGTTGTGCACCTCTATGTGTACCTACTGCACATGCAATATCATGAATCCTAAATGGTCTTTCTTACTCATCGTCCACATTTGATATGCACATATTTCATCTAGCATTCTTTTCCCACCTTAAAATTTCACTGGGAGGGATTCCATATTGCTCATTGCACCAAGATATCTAATCCTTGTAGGTTCCTAAAGAAACCAATGCACATTTTGAAGATATGCACCTACCTTATTCCTCATCCTTTTAGGCTCTCTTTTCATTTTCATATCTTCTCCTCATTGCTGATCTGGATTTATTTCGTAATCTTACTAATTTTTGTAAAATTCTCCTCCATTGAGGCTATAGATCCTTTATCAACTCAATTTCAGAAGAATATCATAACACTTATCCTATTCCAAAATCCCCAGTGCTATTATTCTCTGAACTATATTTCCAATGATTATACTCAAGCTTCATTTGGATCTCTGACCTGGAAATTATGGCTTCTTGAATTTCCCTTTCTACTCAATTGTGCATCTTGAAGTCCATTGGCCATCTTCCCTCTGATTACCTTAGAATTTTACTACTCAATTCACAATTCTGGTTGAATATTTGGATTCTTGCATCCAAGAGATTCCCAACAACTTCTTTCTTGCTCAATTCTAAGCTCTGAGCATAAATTTATCGTCATCTTAATATTGCTAATTTACCCCTTTTGTACACTTTTCATTCTGGTGCAATTAATCCCAGACACCAACTTTTGTCACTTGTAGAAGTAAATCTGTCAAGAACTGGGAAAATTTTTGTATGAGGCATAGATAATAATAATGGCAAAGAATTCATAACAACTCTTAGATTGTCAATTTGATGCTCCAATAAAAAAAACTACAACAATATGGAAATGAAAAATTTGTCTTTTTTCACCCCTTTTTCTAGACTTAGAATTTTTAGCCAAATTGGTTATCGCCCAAACTGTGTACTTTTGAAAAAACTTCACTAAACCAAAGTTGTCTGGCTTAATGAATACATAAAATGTCGAGTGGATAAAGTTTTCCAAAATTTCCATCTGGGGACCCTTTTTCTCCTCTAAAAATCCCAAAAATCCCCCAAAAGTGGCATGGAATAGTGGATTTTTCCTTGTTTCAACATCCCCATTCCAAACCCCTTAGAATCTGACCAATTCCTTCGCACAATATATTCATGTTTTCATTTCTGACATTTTGTACAAGTTTCAACAGTAATTGTGCTCCTGCCACTCGGCTTGACCTTGATCTTAAAAAATAGGTTATTTGCATTTTCTAGAAAATTAGAGCATAATTGCCCAGTGGCCCTCTTTGGCATTTATGTAGCCCTCGACACCATGAACAAAACCTAGAAAATCATATCTTCTTCTGAGGTATTATTCTCTTGCTAGGGAAAAAATACGAAAAATGGGTCCAAATTTATTATTATTATTTTTAAACAATGGGACACTTTTGCCTATGGGGCATCCTTGTTGACATGGTTATTGATCTAGCCTTCTGGGTCCATGTGGCACCTTTAGGTGATTCCACATCACCCACCTGGGCACCCTAGCCCTACCCCATCATCATTCATCACCTTCCTCCTCTCTTTCTTTACCTCTCTATTCTACCTTACCTTTTACGCTTACCTTCGCACTTTAACGTATGAATAAAATAAAATAATTGATAATAGTACGAGACCCCTCCTATACTGTATGCCACATGGAACCACTGCAGTGGCTCATGTCACTAGCAGATCCCATCCACACCTTACTTTTGATATTTCCCATTGGTTGGGGTGAATGGCGGGTTCCATCCCGTGCCCTTCACCTCCGATGCGAAACTTACTCGCGCCCTAGATCTAATGGTGGATATCGGGGGACAATCGACGACCCACAACAACATTGCATCATCAAAAAGCACCAGGGTTAACATCCCTCTGTGATGCGAACATGAAAACCACCAATGAAACATGATGCATTTCTACTGGTTTCACATCGCTAAGAAATGTTTCCAAAACCACCATGGAGCCATGCGATACACTTACTGCCCAATTCCAATACCACTTGTGGTATCAGACCGTCACTCCGTCGGTAGCGCCACCACTATGGCCTACCACTGTACCACTATGGCAGTCCATGTCACCACTAACACGTCATTGCCACGTGGCCTCCATGTCATAGTACAAAAAATTACCCAAAATTTTCAAATTTCATAAATTTTCCAAATTTTCAAAAATGCATAATTTCAAAATTTCTACCATGGCCGCCATGAAACTCTTAAATTAAGCTTGCTACGACTAATTTTTTGTTTATCCCTGTGCATTTCAAATCATCCTCTACACCCAAAAATCAACAATTCCACGTAGAATTCTCAATGAATTTGGCTATAAGAATTAGGGCTTTTGCCCAATTTCACCCCGACTACTTTGTATTGTCTAAAATTAGACCAATTGCAAACCCAAAACACTTATTCAGAGGTTAAAATTGGGGATTTTAACCCCTGATCTCAATTTCCTCAAATTCCTCATGAATTTTCCCCTAATTTCACTGGAGTAATTTGACAAATAAGTTTGTAGACATCCGCTAAGATTTTATTTTGTAATTTCGGCTTCTGTGTGTTGAGTCTGGCCCATGCAAGCTTGACGTTGAACCTATGGTTCTGATACCAACTTTTAATGTACCCAACTATCCAAGATAAGTCCCATCATTTTGAAAAACAACTTAGCTTGCTAAATACAAATTTAAAAATTCCCCATACATATAAAAGAAAACTAAGGGGCATGAGGCCCATAAAAATCACAACAACAACATGTTGATTTACCCATCATCTAACAACATATATAAAAATGTGAATGCATCTAGTAATGAAACAACAGACGCACAATATTCAAATAAAACATTTACACTGCGGAAAAATCATAGTAAACACAACAAAAACTTATCTATTTATATAAATAACCAATCGACTACTTATGAAGGATGAACCTCCCAACCATAGGCTCTGCTATTCATTTTTTCTGAATGGCAGGCCACCCCCGAGCTGAGGCTATGACTCCACAAGGAGATCTGGCCCTTTAGCTATCCACTCTCCACACTCAACAACCCAAAATCCATGCTTTACTCCTACTACAGTTCCAATCCACCAACTCTCTCTTCCCCACAACTTGCACAACCCAAGGGATGTACCCCCTTCATTGCTCATAGTCCCTCAAGTTGTACCATTTGTTTATCAGGGTTTCCAGTGCACTCGATTGGCTAGGAATATGTTATTTGGGGACTTCAATAGCTCTTAGTTGCTTTAGGACTGCTCACAACAACCTTCACAAGGTTCTTGAGTCATTTCCTCAACATGAAAACACACTACAAGCTTACAACCTATTTTACAGGCACACAGGCCACATTTCCAGCCTAAAACACAACCAAACAATGGTTTCCTTCAAGCATACCATGGATGGTGCTCTTCCTAGCACTCAACTCCTCTTCTGTTATCCAAAATCTGCATGCAAAAACTTACCTCCTTGGCCATACGAATTTCCTTTTCCTCAAGTCAGTTGACTGGTCACTCTGTCCAATGTTGATTGTACTTTAGTCCCATGCTCCACAATAACTATGGGATGTGACTCCTCACACCCACCCTCTTACATGAAATAAATGATTGGCTTTGGGAACACTCAATCAACAAATAGAAAGTTATACACAAAGATACTATTTTCAGGAATATGGGTTGGATTAGTACCCATGAATATTCTCCCCTTGCACCCCTCTCTCTTGTGGTGCCATAGCCCCTCATCGTTTTCATCCCTCTAATATCGCATCCAATTATTACTACTTTTATTAATCATTTCAATGTTCATAATATACAATTCGACCCCTGACCATATTAATCAATATGGGTTCTTTGCCGCAATAATATTGGCTCACTAACCTAATTCACATTTATACAATTGCATTACAATTTGCGGGGATTAAAATTGGGGATGTTACAACAATGGCATATTCCCACCAAACAATCTAGCTATCTTCATCGATGGTTTTGGGAGATTCCCAAACCTCATGATGAAACTAACACAACTATGGTTTTTCGAATGAGACTTTCAAGAGAAAAGGGGTCTTATGCATTCACATTCTATTAGCCCACCATCATAGAGAGATGTAAATTGGTCGTTGGTATGAAAGAGTAGCCTCTCTTAAGACTTGAACTTATCCCATGATGTTGTAGTCCAAGTAGAAGGCATTGTGCTTAGACAACATGTCTCAATCTATTTCCCTTAAACAATCTTTTGTTCCCCTCTAGAAAGTTGGACCATGTAAACCATAATTCTAAGTGCCCTTTCCTTCTAGATTTATCGATGCATACTACCAAGCCCAACCTTAAGAGAAATTCAAGTAAAGTTCTCCCCAAGTGAATTCTTACTAGTAGCATGCCTTCTTTGTCTTGATGTTCATATACCATATTAAAAACTTCACACATCATCAATAAGTGAGCTTTTGGGAGTTTGTTGGTCATCTAATTCCAAAAATGGGTTCACTCCTTAACATCATCAAACACAATAATATTGGGCATGTAAAATATGGTTGCCCAATTTCAACAATATTTGAGCCATTCTTTGTGAGGGGATAACTCCCCACCCCATGACCAAGGAGGCAAGTTGGGGTGAAATCACAGTTGCTACTCCACCCTTACCCTTGTCATTAAAGCAACATGTTGCCAAGTATAATTTAGAGTATTTATTTATGCCAAGTATAATCCGGAGTATTTTTTATGATAAAAAAAAAGACAGATTGTATTTAAATACATAGCTCTTCAAGGGAGAGTACCCAATTCAAATCATTTTCGTTTAGCATTGTTTTCACACAGTAACCTTCCACATCCTAGATTTTGAATTTCTACTAAATATTATGATATGCTTATACTAACATAACATTCAACTATATATATAAATAAATATTGCACATATTGCATATTAACAAAATAAAGGATAACAAAATCCAACATAGACAATTTAGTTTAGTTAGGGTTTGGAAGTTCTCAAGATTAGCTACTCCTCATCGATAACAATATCATATAGGTCCTTAATTCCTTCCATGTCATTATATTATTGGGTGGACAAGACCTACCCATTGAAAGGATCTTTCATGTGTTGAAGTAATGTAGGTATAACTAAATGTTATTTGACATACTCAACACCTTCTCTTTAAATTCAACCGTTAGACAATGGTTTCTTTATTTTTCACTCCTTATACTACTCAAAGAAACCAAGAGGGTATTGATGTAGTTAGTCAATGGTGGCCTTCTTTGTTCTTTTTTGGAGTTAGAAGGAAACTCTTGAAATGCCCCTAAGTTCTATGTTCCACAACAAAGTTCTCAAATCATTCTTTGTTATTGAAGGGATAAGGAAGCAACTCCTCTTTCTTCATTGGGTGCCTTGACAACCTCTTAGTAGTATTGACCATACTACAATTTGAATACATAGAGCTTTTTGGAAATTATATAAACCTCGTGTCCTTCATCCTAGATGTTAGATAATGGAAATTCAAATGTCTGTGCTTCAACAAACTAATGTGATATATGGTAGGATTATAAGTCATTATGGAGAATTAATTTTTCCACCCTTTTGCATGATGGAAGTATGTATAGTTGGTCCCTCACCCATGCAACTAAGTTAGGGAATGAGCTCTCATAAATGGGAGGATAAGATTCTCATCAACCTCCATTTACGATGGTTGATAGAATGGGAAGGGGGATTTGAGGTGTCTACCTCCTCAAACACCTTTTGCAAGTTTAANTAACTTATTGTTTGGAGATGTTATGTGAAATGCCATGATTGGCCAACCAAATCACCACCATGTTGGTAGATATTTTGACATGTTGGAAGGAATAGTCACCAAAACATTCTAAAACTATCTTAATCCAATTAGTCATACTAGACATATCCCAATTTGAATTATGGGTCTTCCCATTCATTCGATTAATAACTATCTAAGAATCTCCTTTGAAATGAATTTTTAAAGCCACACTCAAGGGCTTTAGTAATCTGCAAGACCAAGGCCTCCATTTCCACATGGTTTTGTTTATTGAGAAAGCTTAATGATGCAACCAAGAGGTCACCTTCTTGATCCTTGAAGATGTTACCATCTCCCCCCCAGTCTTAGATTTGCTTTCAATGGCCCATCATTATATTTTTCCCAACTTTATGATGGTTGATACCACATCTTGTCTCAAGACTAGGTGCGTGACATTGTCCATAAATGGGGATTTTATAATAGTTTTTAGCAAGAACCCATATATTTTTATCTATAAAAACTTCATTTAATCAAAGGGGTCTTGTTTAGTTGGTAAAGCATTGGTAAAAAGGGGATGATTGATACCCCCCACCAAGGTTCAAATTCCCAAATTACATGTTTATCCCTTCATAGCTCATATCACCCATGCAAGTGGTTTGCTCCATGTAGTTGGGTTAGATGCAAGTATTGGGAAAATTTGGAACCCCACCCACACCTTCTTGGTAGGCATGATATTTCTAGAGTGTTGTAAGTTGACTACATTCCATTATAATAATCCCATAAGAGGGAAGGGCACATTTGTTGCACAATGATAATGGGAAGCATCTTATAAAAAGGACAACTTCCTTTGACTACTAATATAATTAGAAAATGTACACATGGGATTTCATACCCAAAAAAGCATGTTACAAATGCAATCACCACTATCACTAGTAAAAATAAACATTGGGCAGGTGTAGAAAAAAAAATCACCCACTATCCTGTCAAATGCCCCTTGGGAAAAACAATAATGCCAAAGTCTCCAATTCATATGACATATGAATTTCCCATGGCCTAAGGCCCGAGATAAACATACAATAGTAGTCATAGATAAACAACAACCAAATTTACCTTAAAAAATTAGGTTGCAAGTCATCATGGTCCTTAGATGTTAGCCCCTAACTATTCATAACATGTTAAGGATCAATGATAATTGAATCCCAACCATCATTGGTAGGTTTGATATGTGTGTTTGCCTCTACTGTAGTGAGAGTCAATGTGAGAAATTTATCATTATATTATGCATGGGGAGGAATAAGTGTGCCTATGCTACTATCTATCTTTCACTACCTACCCAACTCAATTGTGAAGTTTGCACTTGATGAGATAAAACTACCCAAAGAAAATACAGTGGGTTAAGGAAGTGCCAAGTGATTCCTTGCATGTAGAATAGGGAGTGCCTCCCCAAAAACCCAAGAGCTAGCTCATGTGTCCCACATCCACCTTTGTACTTGTACTAAAATATGTGTATAGATATTCACCTGAATTAGTGAGTTTTCATATCATGTGAAGCTTCTAGAAGGCTAGTCGTTATTAATAAAGCATCATTATATTTCACCTAGATAAGAAAGAGCATATCTAATCTTATAAACTACCATTTCGCTCGAAACTCTACAATCCAAGGGAGCTTGTCCCTATCAAGGGTAATCTATAGGTAATGAACATGGATAGATACTCACACAACAAGGAGGCAACCCAATCCCAAGCAAAGGAAACAAACAAAGGGACAAAACTAAAAAAATGTGCTTAAGAGTTTCAACTCTACCTCACAAAGGACATTTGGGTTGTAATAGATGCATATGATTCGATCTCCTACATATAGCCACACCACTTAGATTAAGTGACAATTAAAATAAAACCTTTTTCAATTCCAAAGGGTGTGAAGCCTAACAAGGCATGTCTTTTGCTTATATTCTAGTCTCCGCTTATTTTTCAATATTCCTTCTAGCATGGAATTTTTATGTATCCGCTTGATTATATTTGATGAATAGGCCTTTCATTATTTCACCTCTTAGCCTTTTTACTAGGATTAGGGGGCTTGAAAGCCCAACTTGATAAATATGAGTCAAGAATCAAGTTCATAACTTTGTCCAAAATTATCTTGTTAGAGTTAGTTATTCTAAATATTGACTTGAGATTAGGCCATGGCACCCAATCTCTAGTTTGAGCATCAAATATGTCCCTACAAAATTGATTCCTTTCCTATAAGATCTAAGAGACAAAAACAAGGTATAACTAGGCAAGACTTTGCCTTCATGCAATAAAACAAAGTACCACTAGATATAACAATAATTGATTGAGAACCCAACACAAAGAGAATGTCCCTTCTAGTTTAGAAAAGGCATAATAGATTCCCAAGCCTTCCAAATACTTTTAGTCATAAAAGTACCCTTAACCTTAACTAAGGTTGGAGTGACCACGAGGGCTAGAAGATCACGTCCTCACCATCAATTTGTCCCTAGGTGTGCCTCTAAAGAGATATATTTTTTCAATAGTACTTTCAATGCCTCTTTTCCTTCAAGAACTTGAATCACCCACATAATATAGTGGCCTTAGCTTGGGTTTGGGTTTTAATAATACTCATACCACCCAATTATGGGCTTACAACATGGCTCTCGCTTTACTCTATGAATGTCTTTACCACCGTAAGAGTTGTCCCATAAGAAACTTCTCAAGGCCTTCTCCAAATGTTGGTAGGCACTCAGTGAGGGCACCCAATAGGATGAATAATACACATGAGTGGCTACCAACTTATTCATACGAATACAAAACTTGGTTGCTAATTCCATAGGCTTAGGGAGTTAGCTATTGATCTTCTCTTGTACTCTTTAAATAACCACCTCCTATATCTCCCTACATAAGGCTTAGGAGGAAAATGAGATTCCTAAATTTGTCAAAATATAGCAAGGTAGAATCCACAAGTCTCCCTAACCTTCTAACTAAGTTTTACTCTACCTCAAGATTTGTTTGTAGCATTGGGTCTTGTTCCATTTGCTTTTGGACCAAAATGCATGACAAAAAATATGTAAATAGTCCATTACATTCTCTCATGAATTTTAGTCCTCCAGAACAATGAGGAATGGATCTTCCATAACATGGTTAGCAACCAATGATCTTTAGTCAAACCCAAGGAGGGGAATAAATTTTTATCATTACTTGGTTTACCCTGTTATAGATGGGATAGCCCAAATATTCAATTGTCATGTCATACAAAGTAGGGGCTAGAGGGTATCCTTATTATATGTAGTGGAAAAGGACTATCTCCTATGAATTACATAGTTCAAGAAAGGTTGGTCGAAGATGAAAAAAAGAGGGTTTTACAACTTTGAGATAAATGTTTCCAAAGCACAAGGCCTTGTGAATTTCTAAGATAAAGTTCCATTCAACATGGTCATGCCTTCTTAAAACCAATTTTAAGTAACATGGCATCCAAGATAAGAGTTCATGCCCGCTACATTTATTCCCAAACTACTATTCATCATCTAAGATGAAACAATCTTTGATGAAGCTTGTCTATCAGGATGAATGATCTTGAGAAAAATATGCTCAATGAAAAGATCCAATAGTTTGGTACACAATTAAAAAATGCATTCAATGGGGTTATCAACCTCCAAATCATGATGAGTTCGTGGTTACTAAGTTTTTCAATAAACACGACAAGGCTCTATTTGATATTCGCTCATTATTTTTGCTTCCCCATAACTTCTTTGTATACTTTAAGCATGAATATGGTCCCAACAAAGCAATGTGAGTCTTTATAGAACTCACAAAAGAACCCATCGAATCTTAAGGATTATCTTCAATAATCTCCATTGGGGTCATTATTAGCTCATTATTAGCTCCTAAAGGGTTAACCCCTACTCACACACTCATGCTCACTCTTCAATGAGGTCCCACATGACCATGTCAAGGCATGTTTATGTGTTCACCCCTCACTCCTTTGTTTGAACTTAAGATCATTGGAATACCATTTTATAATGGTTATTATTATTTTTTTTCAATTATTGTAGGCTAGTTAGTTGGCCTAAATTTATTTTCATAGCCACTGTTTCCTTACTTATTTCTTTTGTTGTTGAGGCCTTGAAGAAATCCTCCATAGCCCTATATCCCATTTTAATCTAATATAGTCGAGTCCTTAGTTATGCTCCTCTTTCCTGGTGCATTTCCTCAACTTTAAATAGGTGACATGGTTTAGCCACATGGGCTTGGTTTTCTTCATCACACAGGCTAGGCTAGAGCATCCAATAGGCATACTCTAGCTCATCTTTAACAAACTTATGAAATTTTCATCAAACAAAGGTAATATATCATCCATAACCCTATAAAAATGCAATAATGTGAGTGATGGAATCCTCCCACCATCTAACCATCCCTTACCCCTTGAGACCTAGATAAGATGTTATAGATTCTCTTGATATAATTGACATAGTTTAGATTTTCAAATGGGAAAAATTAAAAATGAACCTTGTGATGTACATTCCCATTTCCTCACATCCGTAGGAACTGAGAGGTAAATCAAATGATGGAGAGCTAAATCAAATAATGTTCATAGAGTTGCCTCTCTTGGAAATTACATCGACCTTCATCCAAAACAATAAAAAAGGAAGGATATATATTAAAAAATAATGGCTTGTTCCATTTAAAAAAATATTCTACCTCTCTAGGGAAGTTTGTCTAAGTGAACCAATGTTTCACCTACTCACTACATTTAGATTTCTTGGATCCATATATCCCATGTTTAGCCTTAAAAGAACTCCACATATCCTTCCCTCCTTCTGGCATTCACACAAGTGATAAGTCTTATTTATCAAGCCAGGTTTCCATTGCATGAAAGTCACCATAGATTAGATAGGGGCCTTTGTTAACTTGTTAACCATCATTTTCCAAAAGGTTTCTCACTCTTATTGATAAGATCAAGTGCCATGCCCTGATACTGCTTGATAAGATCAATATTATTGCCTTGATACTTAATTGATAAGACCAAATTTGGGGGTCCTTAGGATCATTGAATTCAATCCTCGGACCCATGGGTTATAGGTCCATAAAAAGGACCGATAATGTCCATGGCATCAATATCTCCTTAATCCCCGTAAATTGTACCCTAGATCATACCGTGACATCCCAATAACTTCTACACTCGCCTTCAGAACTCATCCCTATGAAGTGATAGGAACTTCATTGTATTTCACAAGCTCCTTTAACTTAAGTTCCCAATCCATTACTTTGACATGAGAACACAGGCTGAAACCATGGTCTAACTGTCTCCTTTAACACCCTCAAAGGTATGCGATCAATCTAGATCGTTGATCCTGAAGTTGATCAATGACCGATAACAATGATCCAACATTTTGAAAGGTTCGATGGGCGATATAATATCCACCATTGATCTAGATGTCTGATTCTTTATGGACCATTGATTTATCATTCATCAAATCAATACAAATCATGGGCCACCATGGAACCAGACGTATCTTGTTGTCGTGACGTCGGGACTTATTACAACCTCCAACACAAAAATCATAGATGGATGCAATCCGCTGCTATGAGGGTCGTCAATATTCCGATTCGAAGATTCAATCTCTCTTGTCGATCTATATTCCAAGGTTTACCACATAAACCATATATCATGGGACCAAGTCTCCACGTGTCACTTCTTGTGTGGAGTTCCTTACGTCACTTGGCATTTTTTGTCATCAAGACCTCAGAGCTTTGTTGACGGGCGAAATTGACCGTCCATCAATTAAGAGAGTGGAACCGGTCCGGGGTTGTCTAATAACC
>JASDQU010585395.1:129571-139685 GCA_032191745.1 Picea mariana
TCTAAGGATGACGACGCTCTTCCGATCTGTAGTCATCCTTAGAGGAGATAATTTGCACATGGAATCTCCTTCATTTCCTCTTCCCATATGTTGTTGAATCACCTCAGTCAAATATTCCAATCAAAAGTTGTGACAACAATACATTGACATGCCCTTTTAAGCACTTCCATGTGAACTATTGTGGAAGAAAACCTTGTTCTTATTATATCTCCACCAATTCTTCCCCAACCTTGCTCAATTTTGACTTGTAATAGTCTAAAATGTCTTCTCCATGATGCCATTGGTTTTTCTCTATTTCAACTTTCCAAGAGGAATTAATGACCTAATTACAAACACCTACTAATTTTACCCCTTCACTAGAGAGCGAACTTGTACCACAAATAATATCACCATTTTTTTCCTAACAAC
This sequence comes from Picea mariana, assembly GCA_032191745.1. Taxonomy (NCBI): domain Eukaryota; kingdom Viridiplantae; phylum Streptophyta; class Pinopsida; order Pinales; family Pinaceae; genus Picea; species Picea mariana. Next base: position 129,980 of record JASDQU010585395.1, read on the forward strand.
CATGAATTTTTTTACTTGTAACCTTTGTGTCTTATTTCCAATGTCACCAATCTCACTAAAATTAGACATGCAATCTTTAGATATGTTTGAATTAGTGAAATTACTATTTTTAGCAAGGATTATTAACTAGACAAAAAACCCGATTTTTATGGAATGTACCTTCATGATGTTCATGCCTGTGCTGTTCAAATTTTTACTAGATATAATATAGTCCATCTTCTTTACAATCCTTAAGTCTCATTGAATTTGGATCTTCTTTACAATCCTTAAGTCTCATTGAATTATAGTTGAAACTATAAGAAGTTCTTCTTGAAGGTGTTCAACTAAGATTCTCTACTATAATGCAAAATATTATGAACCCAATACACAAAATAACATGATAAATTTGGACACACATAATCTAAACCAAATTTATGTGTGGAGCATAGCTTCAAAAATTATATTTATGATAAGTTACATGATAATTCCTGATACATTAGGAGGAGAACTCATAACCCAAGTACATCCATATATCCTAATCATATTAGTCCTATGTACAATAATGACTCTATTGACCTTTATATACACATATTCTTACTCATTACCCATGTAGGCCCACTATTGGGAAAACCTACTAATTACATATACATTTGATCACATATATACCCCAATAAGGGTATAACACATTCTGATTGGATTAATGAACCTTTGCAAATGTTGTGTTAAGATTGTATAAAATTTTTGATGAATTCATGACTTGCTAATGAGCATAAAAAGTTTCAATAGTATTAGTTATCTTGAGGATTAGGATTCCCGAGTATGATGGGGAGTATACCTCCTTGGCACAATAGGAAGTGTAGACATGAGATGAGCAAGTTAGTGAAAGAGTGAGCAAGAAATCCAAGGAAAAAACTAGAGGGACATAGTCAATGATATCAACAAGGATGAGGGAGATAGCAAAGGAAATGAATTCTGACTATTGTTAGGACAATTAGGAGAGAGTAGGGGACCATTTTAGGGGTATAAAATTCCACCAAACAATCACACGACCTTTAAATGAGGAGGATGGGAATACCTTGTCAAATAGAGAGTCTGAAACATTGGAGAGCCCAATTTTACCTCCTACACCACCACCTTCATCACTACTTGCACCACTTGAGATGCCACATGCCAGAAGGGATACATAAGATAAAATCAATGAGAAGGTGGGAAACGAGCGAGGATAAGATAAATGTCCCACAATATAGTTTCTAATTAAGCTCTAGGAGTGAGGCATTGGAACAATGCCACCATTCTGATGGCAACTACAAGTATCATTGTAGATGTGTTTTTCATGACAAAGGAAGGGATAAATTGAATGAAAGCTCAAATGATAAAAGGGAATATAGAAGGCCCCATTGTAGTAGATCCATGGATCCTTCTCATAATCCAACTTATGATGGGGGAACCAACTTGTGATGTTGATCATTTATTCAGTTTTGACATAACGTGGAAAACTATCGAGGATTCAACCAATGCCCAAGTCAACAAACTTTAGGAACCACCTTTATTTTTAATTTGTTGTCTTTGTCATGTGTTTCCTCATTTATCTTACAATTGTTTAATGTTATTGAATGTATACGATTGTTGAGCATATACAAAGATGGGATATTCCTTATGATTGAATGCATAATTGTTGTCCTCATTATATCTCAATCTTAATTTATTTCGCTTGGTGGAATCCGTTTGGTTCATTGATGATATTTGCATTTGTTTTCCTTATGCATGGTTGCATGTTGGAATGCATCATGTCTATGTGATTTTGCTTGTGCATGAAAATGTCATGGAATACAAATGCATTTGGATGGGGTTTGGATTAATTCATTTTAAGATTTATTATGTTTACATGTCATGTTGATGAAAGACAACTCAAGAGCACCTCCATATTATGAAAGATGTGTGATTGTGCAAAAGGCCAGACAACTGGTTAACAAGCGGTAAAAGGCTTAACAACATTTGCATATGAGAATGATACAAAGCAATGATGAGTATGTACTTGAAGTGTATTACAATGACATTGGGTTGCTTCTAACAATGAAATAATATACTAAGGCAATCCAAGTAGTTGCATCACATAATTCACTGCTTAGGCACAAAAAATGCAACTTGAAGCATGGGGGGAATGGCACATTAATTAATGAAATCAAGGTGACAGTCAAAGCCATATGTGCAAGTTGTATGAATAGACTTATATAAGGATACCATACACATCGTTGGTCATGTGAAGTCTTTAAGGTGAGAAGGCACACTGAGCATTTGTAAGCCTCATTCATGCATTTAAATCTGATTCATGAAACAAAATCTCAATGATGTCATGCGTCTACATCAAAGCCTATATAATAGGGATGAAAGATGAGTGAAGAAACTTGAATTTCGATGAAATGGATATCTGCACAAAATTAAAACTTTAACCTCTGAGGCACTTTGCACATATTTTTATAATTGTTACTTTTATAAACATATAGCTCTACTTCACAACAAAATGGAGTTTAAAGCTGAAAACATATCCCTCTTTTTTATGTTTTCCTTGGTGGCCATGTTCACCATTTCTTGCTACAACAATTTCTTAGCATCCTATATCTTTCTTCAACAATTTGCAGCTTCCTTTGTTGTCTTGAGCTACCCTCAAGTCCTATTTTGACTATGGCAATATTTTTTTTCTTTTGTTTTGTGTCGCCTCTACATTCTGTTCACTTTTGCATTGTTATTCCATTTTCTTGATCAATTCCAACCAAACCCAACTTGGCCTTTCCTCATTTCTAGCCCATGGTAATATTGCAATCTTCATTAACTACTTCCTTTCCTTGACCAGTTTTGTCCCAATTTTAATTTTGTTTTCCAACAGTTCCACCACACTATAATGCTACAATTTATTTCATTCCAACTTCATATGGACTCCTTTCAAAGTCCAATCTACTTTTCAACTAATACCAAGCATAGATACCCTTTACACTTCACATGCCTTCTTATTCTTCTCATTTGGATGTAATTGTGATTCTTATGTTCTTATTTGATTTGCTATCTATTCGCATACTTATAATGCTCTCAACATTCTCTACCTTTTTCCTCATTCGACAATTCTCATTCATTGTTGGGATCATCTTCTTCATGCTGCAATATCTTCCAACAACTCGAGCATCCATTATATGGCATCTCATGCCCTTACTTATCTACAATTGTCTTTAATCTTGTAATTCATAAATTCGCTTTTCATCTCCATTGGAGCACTGCTTGCAAATTTAACTATGTCCACCAAACAAATCTACACCATGGAGTGATTTACTTCACCATTAGTATTCTTCAAATGAATTAAAGCTCATCTTTTTCTTCTCATCTCTTACACATAAGTTGTTGGTCCATGTGCTACAACTCTTCAAGGCATACATATAATATTCCCATTTAAGATGGTTCACCCATCACATGGTTCATCCGTTACTTCATGCATGTTCTCTTTTTCTTGGAAATTCTCCTTTATCATCGAGATTCTCCATGGCCTCCCCCTTTGCAATCATGTTTTGGAATTTTCATTAGTTATTTTCCTTTCTCTATCATCGGAGGTTAAAGACTTGCATCCTCCTTTTATGCATAAGGTTGTGATTTATGCTTGTTGGTATCTTCTAGACTCCTTATACCTGTCACTATTTATTTGTTGTACATAATAACCAATTGCAATGATCATGAACCTTCTATATGTTGGCATCTTCCACACTTTTGCTAAATATTTTTGTGTGGAAAACAATAACCAACTTACACATGTTGATCTTGTTTGATGCATTAAATGCATTTTGGCCAAGGCACCATCGAACACTCTTAGTCCCTTCTTCCTTCATGATTGATGCAAATTCAAATTTGCAAGAACCTTAGCAATCTTCATTTATGACATTTAGCCATTTTTTTCATAAATATTTCTATAGTACTCTTAGCTTGAGTATCCTTTCTAATCAAGAGTAGTATTATATTATTAGTACTAAACCATCCTCAGTCTACTCCTTCAATTGCTAGTTAACAATCAACTCTACCATGCTCTTGCACATCCAATTATGCCTCCACAACCCTATGCAAGCACCATTATGAGGTATCTATAACCCAACTTAGTCATCTTCACACATGTTATGCCCCTATACCAATATAAACTCATTTCCCCAAATTGAAGATACTTTGGGGGTCATCTACATTGACAACTTCCTTGTCCAATTAAGCTCAGTTTGTGAAACAACTAAAAACATATTTTAAGGATATAACAATTCTGAAATATTCCGTTTTGAAACAAGTTTTCAATGACTATAATCATGTTCCACTCTGAGCTCAAAGTTGAAAGTTATAGCTCTATGAAATTACCATTTTTCCCATTTGTTACACTTTTGTCACTAGTGTAATCAAGGATGGTGACCTACTTCATAGACCTATAGAAGAAAATCTAGTGAGAACTAGAAAAAGATTTATATCGAGAGATAATACTTCTAATTATGAACATCGAGCAACCTTTATCTCAATGATTTGATGCTCTAGTCATTTTTTACATCAATCTAGAATTTTCAAATTTGGAATTTTTGCACTTTCTCTAGTCTTAGAAATGTTGGCGAAAAATACTATCTTTCAAATGAAGAAAAATTGGAAAATTTTAACTAGGACAAACTTGACCACATTATTGAGGAAATCAAATGCCAAGTAAGATACCATTTCCAATTTTGGTGTATTGGGTCACTTTTACTCCATCTACATTTTCCAAAATCATCAAAAGTCTCCCAGAATAACTGATTTTGGCCTATTTCCTCATCTCCACTCCAAACTCCTTGGAATTTAGCCAAATCCTCTACTAGGTTTCTTCGTGCCCGCTTGATCCAAAAATGAAGGTATTACCGATAAATTGCAAGTTTAGTTCATTGTATTTTATGCATCAGATCGATAAGAATGCGAAATACATAAACTCATTAACTAGTTGTGGAATATCAAATGTGACTTTTACTTGATGCTCATTAATGATTAAAGAGATCAAGCATTGATAACCATGCTATAAATGAAGAGAAAAGAACAACAAAACAGAAAGAGAAATAGGGACAAGAACTTGTTAACGAAGTTCACCAATCGTTGGCTACGTCTCCGGGCCCGCTTCCAAGTGGATGACCTCTTTATTGCTCTTTAAAATGCTCAAAGTTCTCTTACATAGGCTCTTTGCTGTTACAAAACATGCTTCAGATCTGCTGTGCAAGACCTCCTTACTCAGATTCATACATGCATCATCAAATTCCTCTCAAAAACATGGCAAAAATGTCGCTCAAAACATGAGAAAAGGCCAAAAATTACAAGCTGCTCCTTCAAATCCCTGCATCAAAAGTTGTCCTCCAAGCTTCAAAAAGCCTGGTTTATATAGGTTTTAGGCTCAACAAGAGAAGCCTAACTTCTCTTGAAGATCTGGCCTCTTTTTGGGATCAAATCCCCCTCCAAATGACCAAAGTATCCCCAAAGCACCAATTCTGGACCAAAACTTTAATAAAAAAACCACTCTGTAACAAAAATTTGACAAATACACATAGTAGCCCCTTTGGGCTATGCATGCGCCCCCTAGAATTGGTCATATGCCATCCATATGGCCAAGCGTTGGCCCTTTAGTCGCGCTAGCACCTGGTTTTGGGGCACATAACATTGAACCTCCCCTTTAAACACGTTCTGGTGGTTAGGTGAGGTGGTCGCGCCCTTTTCGGTGGTCACATATCACAATATAACCATGGGCTGGGGCTTAGCCCTAGCCCCCCACCTTTTCTGCCACATTACAATATTAAACACTTATAAAATAAAGTGAGACATGTTTTAATAAGTAACATGGTGGCGCGTTGGTAAAAGGGCTCTTTGTCAAGGCGATTGGGCTTGGTGGAGGTCGTGTGGTCAAAACCCATGGACCCAAAAATTATTTTTGGAACTTGCCATTCGATTGCTGACTGGGTGCCACGTGGCACCACCACATTTGATCAAATATTCGCTACGTGTCCACACTGCATTGGTCCAAGTCTGCCATATCAGCCCAGTCATAGTTTGCCACTTGTCAACACCTGCTTCTGCCATGTCAACATCATTAAATAGCTTTGGTGATGTCATACTGACGTCAGCATTAACTTTTTGCCAATTGACCCTTTGACTTTTTTTAGCTGTTTGAGAATCTGATCAGAGTACGATAACTCTCGCATACAGAGCCTGTTTGAGAAAGTAAATATATGGCCGAAATCAGTGCGACGAGTCGGTTGCAATGGAATTGGTTTCACTCAATTCTGAGAGCTTCCATTTTTGAGCATTTTTTGAGCCTGGGGAGCCTCCTAGATCACCGCTTCTAATCCACATCTACCGAATTTTACCATCGACTAAGCTTCCATTAGTGAATAACATCCAATTATGTGAAAACTACTAGTTGTCTTTTTTAGGGATTTTGGGGCCAAATGTGCAGTATTGACTTCACTGACATTTTTATATTCCTGAGTAGTATGGAATTATACTTGAAATTTATCCTCTATCTGACTCCATATGCACGTATTATGGCCCAAATAAGATTTTTTTCTCTAGACTTTTTTTTTTTTCAATTTTAAATTTTTATACAAAATTTTCTTTTGTTAACGTGGCAATGATGCTTATGTGTTAGCTTCAAGTTTGGTGACATCACACTACAAGGAGAACATATTCTAGCAGAGGTTTTTAGTTTTACAAAATTTTCAAAAAATCCTCCGCTACAACCTCCTCTATTGGCTATAGAGGTTTTAGCGGATGTTCCAGATAATTAAAAAATTTGGTTGGGTGGAGGTTGTAGAAGAGGTTGTTTTTTTGGTGTTTTTCTTGTCAAAACACACTGGTGCATTATTTTTTTTATTTTTATTTTTGTAACTAGGGGAATCGGTAACAACAACAGTATCGTACTCGCGTGACATGRGGTCAAACCCTGTCGACTGCCTTATAACCCCTAGGGAGAAACGCACAGCCCACAAGCACGCCCTCCAAGTAAATCGGGGTGAGAATCGACCTCGAGACCTCTTTTTACATATTTCCTTCCATTTACACGGCACTTGCCAATTGGTCTACACCCTTGCGGGCCACACCGGTGCATKATTRATAAACACACACTGTCAGATTAATATAATAAAACGTACCAGTACATGAATATAATACAAATACCCTAGATCTTAATATAATAAAAAAACACCGTGGCGCGTTTATAACTATTTTGCACCAGTTCYACCTTTTTTGTTGTATGTAGAGCATTAATGCTCTTATAATTTCTACACATCGGTTCTACCTTGTTTTCGTATGAAGCGCCAATGTGTTTTAGGATTTTTTCGCCTCGGTACGTTTAAATTATAGTTAGCCCCGATGTGATCAAGTTATCCTGAGACTTGGTGCGTTTAATATATCATGCACTTTGGTGCTTCTGTAATTAGTATGTACCGGTATCTGTTTTTCCATGTGCACCGAAGGGTAGTGAAATTTCGAATATTCGAGGTGAGATGTCGATGCCATTATTTTTAGTATGCACCGAAGTGATATTATAGTAAAACAACAGATGGGTAAATAATATTCAGAATCTCAATGCGCATAATAACGATAATACACCTGTACAAAAAGGATTTTTAGTGCCTCGGTGTATATTTCAAACGTGAGCACTGTACACTTTTGAAACGATAAATATTATTGTATGTTATAACGTTTACGAAATGGTGTGTTTTGTTAATAGTACGTACTGGTGCGTTATTGTAATAAATATGCACTGGTGCATATGACTCCTCAAAACACACCGACATCTATATTATGGCACACACTGTTTAGTGAGTTCAAAAGAATACAATGCAATGATATGTGTATATTTTAATTCATAGTTTTTTTACAAATTTTCAATTAATCATTTCAAAATCAAATATTTAAATACTTTTTTTATAGTAATATTGTTTAAATTTTTGTTATTTCATTTCAATATAATGATTGCATTAATGCATTATCCAACCAATTAAACCTCTGTTATTTGTAACAATGTAAATCATCCACATATTAATTATTTAGGAACACAACATTTTACAACATTCGACAACACAATAAGAAACCCATTTTATTATATATGAATAAGAGACCCATTGTCATACAAAAAGGGACAACATAAAGGCCCAGTACAATAATCAAATTACAACCAATTTGTAATTGTCAAACTTATTGGTAATATTTCCTCATGCAATTGGGACAATATGTTGAGTACATTAAGCGAAATCCCCGATTTTCAGAGACAAATATTTCAAAATATACAACTTGCAGTAACATTCAATTATATTGATTGTCATTTATCAGTTGAATTGTTGACATTGCTCGAGTTGCGTGCATGCCTCATTTCTTCCTCATTTGTAGGTGATATTGTACTTTGTTTTTTTTAACATAATGTTTTCTTGATCGGATTGTTTTTTTATGTTTCGCCCCTTCATCTTCCATCTACAAACATAGAAATAAACTATAATAAGTATATCTACATTTATATATAGTAGAATATACATGATTGTGTAAATAAAAAAACATACCTTAGCACAAAGTCTTTCATAAATAATAGACATTCTTTCGATGCCATGCTTCATGAATTCTCTCAAAATCTCCTTTGTTGGCTGCATTCCATACTTTGTTTCCTGCATGTTTAATATGAAATGACAAAACACAATCGATATAATCAATATAAGTTTTCTTGTTTTTTATTTTATTATAAAACAAGGGAAGTTAAACAACATAGTACTTACAAATTGTTCAATTAAACTTTAGTTCTTCAACATATACTCATAACCAATACTTAACCCAATGTTTATCAATTCATGGGTTGGCTCTTCTTTGTATGTTAGCAACTAGTAGAAGACATCCATGGACAAGTGTAAATTAGTGATTAAATATAAAGATCACAACAAACATGAAATCTTAAGAAAGGATGAAAACATAAATACTCACAAAGTTTGCGATCAACCCTTTTATTCCTTGTTGTCATGTCTTATGTGTTGAATTTATTCTATTTGTTTTTCTTTTCTGCAACAAAACATTTGAAAATTAGTATTTCACACCATACTTAAATTCGATGTACATAAGAGAATAAATAAATTATTACATACCTCTAATGCACATTATAGTTGGGATGGATCCTCTTGCGATGCAATTATGTTCATTCCTTTTAACATCTTCTTCTACACTTTTTTGGACATCCCTATCGACATGTCTTGGTTTTTCCCTTGTGTATCCCTTGGAATGTTCAATAATCTTTGGAAAAAAAATATTAACTAATTACTATTTAAAAAAAAAAAAGATCTTGGTGTGTGTATTAAGATAATCCACATTGAGGCGTCAACACTAGTGCATCAACCATACATATACGCATCGATACATTATAACAATGCCATTGTGAAATTGAAAAAGTTTTACAAATTTTTGTATTCAACCAGTGCTTTATGAATTAAGAAAAGCATGACTTCCTAAGTACTGTTTATTATGCACTGTTGAGTAGTGAAGAAATTTAAGAAATGACAATTTCCATACAAAAATAGTAATTTTTCCATTTTAAACTCAATGGTGCGCTTTGTAAACAATTGTCACACACCCACGACGGCATAACAAAATTTTTGCCTTTTTCTCAAAGGACAGAATTCCCAAATTCCTACAGGGGCCTAGCACAGGCTAGCTCATTCTTCATCCTCCA
>JASDQU010585395.1:153091-163714 GCA_032191745.1 Picea mariana
TGTATCTTTGGAACTCCAATTTCTCTCACGCTGATTGCAGTACGTCTAGATTTTATTGATAATTTATTTATCTCATTGAATTTATGTTATGTATGCATGTGTAGTTTAATAATTGCTCATTGAATTTTGCAGGATTAAGATTCGAGATTGAGTTCAGTTGCCCAAGATATTCTCATGGTCCCAAAATTCCGCAATCTCTTATCATGAGAAAGATACGACACGCAGATGTTTGATGAAAATGGATAACTTCTTTACCCAACCAATCCTAACATGGAATCTTCCAACAACCAGCCTGGGTCAATGATATTACACCATGAATTTGATCTCTTTTATGTAGATAACCCCGTAAGGCATAAGAAAAATATGATTGAGTAATTGTATTTTTGGACTTTCATTGAAACTAATGTAAATGCATTACTTAATTCGACAATTGTCTTATAAAGGGGTTGGTTTGATGTTTATTATTGGGAAAAAAATTTCCATGCTTCTAATAAGTGTTTGGTATAATGTTTGAACATGTTAAATCATTATGTTACTAATATTATCGATGTAATGTTCAATGTTTTTACAATCACAATTTTGATGATGAGCGACCTATCCACCATCTACCGTTGCACCCCACTATGATGTCAAGTCATGAGCTTGCTGGTAAATGAAAAGAGATTGGAGAGAAATCATATCGAGAATGCTTGAAACAACCACCTATTCAATTCCTAGTATGTCCCAAGTCACCAATTCAAAACCTCGATATTTACACTAGTTTTCACATGTTGGGGATGGAGGCAATGATATATAGGTTGGTATGGATGATTTATTGCAGGATACCCTAGCCATGGAGGGAATGTTGTTAGATGAATTCCAACAAAATGAACTAGGGGATGATGATGTTGTAGATACCTTCTCGAAAGCCTGAAATATGCTTCCACCACCCCTCTATTTGGTCCATTACAGGGCCTGCAAGGTCTATCCAACTAGGGACAATAATGTTACTGTAAAACTTGAAAGCAATGTATAGTATGCCAGATGCATGTTTCTCGACACGTTTGAGGTAACTAACCATTAAGTCCCCTATTTTTTAAGGAATCTTGTCAAACATGTGCCAATATCTGCAAAACAATAGATAATAATAATAAGATAATTGAAAGAAAATGTTACAATAAATTACATGTGCATTAAATAAGACATAAAAATATGTAAATAGATTGATCAAAACATAACGATAATATTAACTCTCTCCTCTGTTGGTTCCTATGTTGTAAATCATATGTTTAGACATGCTCTCCAATCCATCCCTGCGTATGGGTACTCTACAATACTGAGGACAAGATTGTCCTCACTAGACAATAAATCAAATAACCCCCTATGCACTGGAGTAATGGGAAACTCATATTGCCCCCTCTTGGGAATCAACTCCCCCCACATGCACATGCACACATTAAACATATGACTAGTAGGAAAGCGAGGTACTTCTGGCCGTGTGGCACAAACCCTCTAAAACAATAGTGTATAAAACTTTGACGTGAATGGGAAGAATCTCATCCTAGAAAAAAACAAAATGCCTATGATCTAATGCACAACAAAATTGTCTCAAAAAAACATCTACCCACCTAATCAATTGGGGCATTTGCAATAAACTATCTACATAATACAACATAGAGCAAATAATACACTCCCCATTATAGCTATACTATGATAGTGCTGAGAGAATAAGACATAGGCACCTAATGTCTTCTCTCTTAAATGAACCTATTCATAGCTGACCACCACGAACTTGGAAATCCGAAGCCGAATGAACATGTAGACTAACATATCTCTGCAAATATGCCAATTGGGTCTCCCCTTCAACATTGAACGGTAGCGCATGGAAATGGGGAAAATACTTCCCCCTCCTAGAAAACCCATGATGAAATAAACATCCTCCTCCGTGGGATGATACCAGAGATTGAGACCGACCTTGAACCTCTGTCTCACATGATCCCAACGACGAATCAACTGTTGTAACAATGAAGTGTTCCCTCTAAGGGATGTACCCTCCTGATAAAACTTCAGGAGGCCAATATCCATCAAAAGGTCATGTGTTGGCTGTGAAAGAGGGTGAGGGAACAACTCTCTCTCCCTCTCCTTGGCCTCCCACTCACGCACAAATGTGTGCATCTCGACCTGTTTCCGCTCCTCCTCCTCCTTCTCTTGTCACCGTTGTCGTCTTTGATTCACATACAAATATTGTTAGGAACATATATACAAATAAAATAAATTGAAATTATAAAACAAATACATATATAAATGACGTGTATTTAAAAAAATCCAAAATTAATTGTTTTTGCAAGAAAATATTAAAAAGCAACCGGTGCACCGTAAGCAAAACATACTCCTTGAGGATGGTGTGTTATTTTAGATCAATAGCACCACCCAATGGTACATCCCATAGGATGCTTCACACTGGCTCAATGCTTTTAACCGCGTTGGTTCAATGATTTTAACAACACCGGTTCATTTCATTAACAAAGATGCACCGCAACACTAAAATTTATGGCACACAAATTCACAACGTCCTTTGTTAAACTGAAAGCACTGGTGCACCACGTCTACCAAAGCATCGACATGCCATCTACTGATGCATTTTATTTCTAATGCACCGCTAATGAGCCTTACAAAAGATGAACCACGTTGTTTATTTTTCAAAACATGCCTTGGTGCGTACGTTTCACATTTACACACTGGTGTGGCACAACTATTGATGCATCACCACAGATTGTAGCGGTGTGCCTTCTAAGTTGCACTGATCTAATTGGTTATTACAAATTCACCCCGGTGTCATTGTCTTTCTAACACTAGTGCGTTTGTTGGATTGATATGCACTGCTAAGCTAAACTTCATTATTGCAGCTAAAGTGGTGCTATGTGTTACTATTAACGCACTGATACCACCATGATAGTGGATCATCAACGTTTTGTATCATAGTGCATTGTAAAGGATAGAGCATCGAGAACGAGGTGTCCAATGAGATGCCCTGCTATGAAAAATCGGGCAATATATGTCTCGGTGCGTTTTTGTATACAATACTGATGCATTAGCTTAAAATGGTTGCACTGCTACGTTAAATTTTATAAATTGTTATGTTAGCGGTGCCATTAGTTAAGTGAAGTGTACCGGTGTAGGTAGAAGCCAATTGTGCATCGGTTTCAGGGCGTTCCTAAGGACACACTACTTTGTTTCTATAATTTATCATGGTGCTCTTGCTTGAATGACATCGATGCTCACTGTAAATTCAACACAATTTGCATTGCGTCGGGGTGAGCCAAATCGTTCAAGCGCACCACATAAAATTGAAAAGAAAAATAAAAAAATGCCAAATTTCAAGCTAAATTCAAATTTTGATTGGATGAAAATGCAAATAGAAAGGTAATAAACAATTTGCCTCGCCTCTTATGTCCCGAGGAGGCATGGTTTCACCGTTGAGAAGAAATTAAAATTCGTGGTGATTTCCAAAAATTGGAAATGTGTAGAATCTAGTTATGGAGTTATCCACATCGATGTAGAGCACCGAAAACAAGGCATCTTAGGAAGGACGGTGAGCACCAGTGCTTGCTTGAGAGTTTGGAAGCACATGATGCATTGTAACAATGAAATTCGGTTTGGTAATTAGTTTTTTATTTGCACTGGTGCGCCTGTCGATAGTGAGGTGCACTGGTGCGTAATGTACAATGACATTGGTACGATTTATTCGGTGTGTGTATTTTTTATTATAATGTATGGCAGTGCATTTGAACATTGATGCACTGGTTCTTTATGTTTCATGTACACCTCGATGCAGTTGGTTAAACTATGTGCACCACTTCGTTAAATTTTATATATTGTCAAGCTAGTTGTGCGATTAATGAAGTGAAATGCACCGGTGCAGTTTGAATCCAATTGGGCATCGTTTGTGGGGTGTTCCAAAGGACACACCACTTTGTTTTTTTATAATTTATTGCAATTCTTTTGCTTGAATGATACCGATGCGTACATATATATGAGATGCACCGACGATGATGCTCATTGTGAATTTAACACAATAGGCAGCACTTCGGGGCGAGTCAAAGCATTTTGGCGCATCGTGTGAAATTGAAAAAAATGCCAAATTTCAAGCTAAATTCAATCTTTGATTGGATGAAAATGAAAATAGGAAGGTAATAAATAATTTACTTGGCCTCTTATGTCCAAAGGAGGCATGGGTTCACCATTGAGAGAAAATGAAAATTGGTGGTAATTTCCAAAATTTGAAAATGTGTGGAATCTACCAATGAAGCTATCCAAGTTGGTGTAGAGCACTGGAAATCAGGCATCTTAGGAAGGAGGGTGAGCACCGGTGCTTTCTTGAGAGTTTGGAAGCACGGGATGCACCGTAACAGTGAAAATCAATTTAGTAATCTTTTGATATACCCTTGTAACACACTCGACCCCCTAACTCTCACTTAGGATGGTGGGATGTCAAATTTTTCTCTTCTTCAACTTACTTGTTTTGAGCAACACACCCTATAATTGGATTCTACTCGTTGAGAGATTTCCAACGACTATAATCTTGCCCAAATTCGATTTCAATATATAGAGTTATGAACTCTCAACTTTTTCCAACTCCCTACCATGTGACATCCACGTAGCTACTTGTCACTCACACTATCTATTTTGGCACTAACGTGGTGCCTGTCACTTGGCTCATCGACTCAAAAATTTATATCTCTCGAGAACCTTCCTCATTGTTTTCAAGGTTCACTCTCCCTCACAAAGACATAAGTCACCCCCGTCCTTAACCTCCAACGACAAACTTTGATGAGTCCAGTCTCCAGATCCGATAGCTCTCAAACCTTGAAACCCAACGACTCTGATTGCATCGATGCCTTCAATTTGAACAATGATTAACACTCATCCTTTGAAACTATTTTAAGATGTTCATGTGGGACCTATGGTAATTTAGGACTGAGATTTCATCTCGCCCATCCATCGATCAACAGTTCTCGTCTAATCTTGTAAAGGTATTCGTTGTCATCAAAGTGCACTCACTTCAACTTCGAGGTCTACTCTTGACCACCTAGTCTCGACGAATACTTCAGCCAGATCCGACGGTGATCACGACACCTCCATCAATGGTCAAGATCTAATCGTTGGGTTCTATCTAGGTGATGGTTAATGTTCTTGGCCCCCTTATTCATGGCCATTCAAATGAGATCCAATGATTATGATTTGCCCGGACCCCTTTCGACAGATCAACGAATCCCATGTATTTCTTCATCATCAGATTAATTCTCCAGCCTCCTCTTCAAGACTGTTGATTGTTCTCCTTTCGATGAAA
This sequence comes from Picea mariana, assembly GCA_032191745.1. NCBI lineage: Eukaryota > Viridiplantae > Streptophyta > Pinopsida > Pinales > Pinaceae > Picea > Picea mariana. The sequence continues at coordinate 158,421 of JASDQU010585395.1, forward strand.
CTAAACTCAACATCAATGGCCTAGATTTTTCCTTTCTGGCCTCCACCCAATCAATGGTTCCTATACTCCCCGATATTCCTTTGTCAAAATGGATCTTGTGGATCCAACAATGAAGATGGGTTGTTTGATAGATATAAATCCTATGGCCTCTCTTAATCACTGTCAAAGTCCCTCACTCCAACTCTTCGTCACTTTCAAGGATCTTGTCCTCGACGAATGACTCAGATACATACATCACAATGAAATCGACAACTAAGAGTCGTTAAGACTCAAAACACGGTTCTTGGTCAGGAAGACAACTACCATGCTATTGGAATTGTTTCACACTAGATGACATGGTCTCGTGTTAATTATCAAACAATTCATTACGTGCGAGGAATGCTATGGTATGATATTCTATTTTCATTTACGATTACTTATGGTTTTCCTAGGGTTTTGTTTAGACTTGCCCTTTTTTTTTTTCCCTTGGAAAAATTCGTAATTTTATTCATCGAAAGAGAACCAAATTACATTTTACAGGTGCATGAAACACTCCCCAATCATGGGTAAAAAAACATAAAAAAAAGACAACAATAACTGAGTAAAATCAGTGTCTAAAAGATAGGCCAGAACTGCACGCCCAAGAAAGGACCTCAAAGTGTAGATCCACAGATCCACACTGCACGCCCAAAATGTGGACCTCAAAGCTTCGATCCAACCTCCAAAGAGTAGAAAAATACCCAACAATCATTGCACCAAACACCAGATCCTAGATCCAGAGACCCACTATCTGTCCACCAAAGCTCCACGGGAGGGAGCCACCGATAGGAAGAAGAACCATCAGGTTCGAGAGGCATAGTACCGCCCAACACAACAATAACCATAGTATCATCTATGCCAGACCAGAGAGAAAAACCCCAACCAGGCCAATGGCCACACAATACAAAACAAAGCATCGAAAATGGCTTGTACTGACGCAGACAAGGCAGGAGCCCATGGGGGTGGAATCACTGGAAAGGAAGAGCACTAGAACCTGTCTTGAACTGTTGCAAGAAAGGCGAGAGCCCACGGGGGCATAGCCACCGTCAAGAAAGCGAGTAGAGGCTCACATGCAAGGGAGGAAAAATCCCAAGGGGATGAAGCCACCAATAGAAGGGCCGCGAACCAGCCAATATCGCCGAAGGAAGGCACACCACCATGGAGAGACGAGCACCTACGTGAGGGGAAGTGGCTAGGAAAACCCTATCCCCTTCTTTAGACTTTCCCTTTTATTTACACATAAGTTTGAAAAAGATGTCTAAGTTTTATCAATGCCCAAGCCAAAACCTTGAAACCAATCGGTTCCATCACGGTTTGATTCGTACCCTAGTCGAATGTCACATTGCTACTGTTGGGGATAATTAGGAAAATATTTTGGTAAGAAATTGATTCTTACCCTAGCGTAGCAACCCTACTGTTGATACTACTTAGGATGCTAAAGAGATTTTACCTCCTTAGACTCTACCACATGAGGTCCAGATTGAAATTCAACTCCATAATGATCTTATTTCGTCGCCCGATCATCAAAACAACGCTTTACCTGCAACGCGAACAACACTAAAGAAGAATGAGTTTGTTCCTAAGAGGTCTTTAGAAATTGTCCTGACTAGTTTGAAGGAACGACTATCAGACTATGCTGATTACCAGTCACAACCTATGTATTCGATGATTGAAGAAAAATCTAAGGAATAGAGAAAAATAATTACACAGTCACACTAGGCCAGTGAAATTGATTTTAGAAATAAAAGGGTCGGTCGTGTTCTATCCAGGATGATTCAAAATAGGAATAGGAAAAGGGATAACCCGATTCCAACAATCACCATAATGGATCGAGACTCCTCAGAAGAAACAAGTCGAAACTGTGAAGAGGACAGTGATACTCGTATGATTTTGCCTCAAATCTACCTCATTTCCTTCAAAATTGTGAAGGGTTTTTAGGCATTCACGCTGATCTGAAAGCCAAAATTGTGCAAGAAAGACCCTTAGAGACAAACCAACAACAACCAATCCCAGATTTAGAACCTGAGTGTTGTCGTGACTGTTTAACATGGGATCAAAGATATTACACGGATGTCCCGTATTTGCAAATGCGCCTAAATAAGGTAATGAGGCAAAATAGAGAACTCGAAAAGAATAACAAGAAATTAAAGATTGAAGCACAACAATGCATATCTCGGGCAAGTAAAAAGCCAAAACATTATGGAGATATTATCATTAAAAATTCAACAAATGTCAATCTTATTATTGGATCGGAAATGCACGCTTCTTCATTCTCGAATGCTTAATTTGGGTAACAAAATTTTTGGTTTCATTTCTGTTGAGTTTGTTTTATTCAACATTATTTCTTTTTATTGTTTTTAGACTAGGTACATAATCAAAGATTCTATATCCAGTCTTAATTTAGTTAATATGATTTCTAATTTAATTTAATTTTTATTTCAGGTCTCCAAACAGACCGAAGGATGTTATATGCGCTGCCTGGCTAGTGAAGATCATGGAAATTCTTATTTTCGTTTTGATTAGTAATATTATCTATCTCCAAACAATTGGCGATTTATTTTTGATTATTATAACAAACTTTTTATAAGTTGTTATGAATATTGTTATTATAAACTTAGATTAGGATTTGATTTTTCAACTTTTCTATTTTAAAAAGATTTACCTCTATCCCGTGGATATGAGAGTTGATCATTGTTGTGTTTAACTACTTATGTTATTTTGAAACCAAACATGGTGAAAATTCCAGGAAATGGACCACTGATTATTTTTTGAAGAATATGGAACTATACCTTACTTAAGGATTTTGTCCTGTAAGTCAAAGGGTTTTGGTTTCCATTATAATATCTTTAATTATGGTTCATATTATTCGAGTAATTGATCATGGATTGATTTAAAATTAACTTTAATCTGTTTTTCCAATACATGGTTAATTGTTATCATCTATATATTAATTCTGTCAACTTTTAATAGTTCATTGGCCTAGATCATTTAGGTCTTTGTGATTGTATCATTTTGATGCAAATTTCGAATTATATTGAGTTTATTCATATACTTTGAATTTGTATAGAGTTAATTGTATAATTGAAATTCTTTTCTTATTGTCAATTAGTCTATCATATCTTCACAAAGGATCTGATTTAAAAATTGTTCTTTATGCATCACAAATGATATTTAAATTGTCAGTTGAAGTGACTTTCTTTAGGTGATTTCGTGATCTTATAATTTCACAACCTTCTGCCATAGATTTCTCTTGACATACAGGTTGTTGGAGCTTCTTTATATAGAAAGGCACAACTTAAAGTTAAATACTGGCTGGTTACTAGGTTAGTGATTTTTCTTTCTTTTGTTTTGGTTTATTGTTTTTTCTTTATGAATGTAGATTAACATTAAGCTTTAATACTTTGCTTGTTTAAGCTAAAACATTATCATCTACATTCATTCTTTTTTTTTTTTTTTTTAAAGTTTTAAGGTTAAAATTAGATTGGTAATATGTTTTAGATCTACTTATATTTTGCCTGAAATTTGGTTCTTTTCTACAACCTCAGTTTTTCAAGGTTTCTTGTAAATCTTGAACTTGTTTATTTGTATATTTTGTAGATAAGAAGTGTGATGTAGTGAATGTATATAGTAGAATTCCATTGATAAATATTTAGTTATTTTATTTTTGTAGTTAAGATTAGATCCCTCATTGGCTAACAGAGCCGTAAAACCCGTCAGGGTGAGTTACTTCAAACGACTTAGGTTAACTTGACAACCTTAGACCATAATTTCCCTTCCAGTTGATGAGCGTTCAGATATTCCCCTCAACAAGTCCCCACGGGGGAAAAAGTATTGAATTTTGTGGAGGGGACCAACATGGCTTAGAAAACTCAAAGACATAATGGTTTCCTACCTAAATTGGCAGAAAAATCCATGGTATGAGTTAACCTAACTAAAATAAGAAGATACATACAATACATGAAAGACCATGCAATGATTTGTAAGTTCATGGGCCTTTCACCATCGAACAAATCTCTAATGGGTTGGATTTACTCCCTATGGAGACCCAAAGGATAGGTTGATTTGAATTTAGGTTCAAAGGGATTCTTTACTGTGATTTTCACTTGTGTAGATGATAGGGAAAAGGTTTTTTAATAAGGTCCTTATTTCTTCAACTCTATAGGTACATGAGGTACTGGATAGAGTGCTTTAGGCCAAAGAAGTAGGACTTTACTGAAGCACCAATATGGATAAGGTTATATTCTTAACCACATGAATTATGGGAGAAAGATACACAAGAGGGTATTAACAATACTTTGGGAGCATTTTTCAAGATATAAGAGGTAACTAGAAATGGAATATATACATCGTACACCCTTATTTGTGTGTACATGAATGTAGTAGGTGCACTACCTTAGTCAATCACCACTAGGTTTTAGGATGAGGAGTGGGTTGAAACACTAGATTATGAACATATCCCCTTTTGGTGCCATAAGTTCCATGAGCACAAGCACCTATTTCATGACTACCCTCCAAATATCAGACCAAATTCAACCAAAGAAAAGGAGGAATAACTATCGGCTTATAACATTGGCAGAAATGAACAAGTTTGTTTGCCACATTGGTATTAGAGAGAAATATGATCTCGGCCCTTGGCCACCTGACCCTTGGTCAAATTTTGTTTCCCTTAGCAACATAACTACAGGCCTTTGGCCACTCAATTTTCAGAGTTCTTGAAACTCTGGGTCTTTGACCGTAGTAGAACATTTTTCTATTTAAAAATAAAAAAAATAAAAAATYCTGGTGAAGATCTAAATCATTCTGTTGCAATTTCGGGAAAAAATATATCAGTGCATTGCCAGATCATAAAAGAAGAAGAAAAAATAATAAGTGTATAAAGACAAAAGGAGCAGAAAAAGATTCGAAGGCTCCATATATATATATATATATATAAGTCTATTGGATGTGGCTTGGGTGGTGAGGAGGAATGATTGTTACCCTCCCCACCCAAGTTCAATTCCTTGTGAGTCACATGTTGTGCCCTTAATGGGTTTATAAGATGCTCTTGTTGTTGAGCCCCCAATATTCCAAAAATGCTCGGCCTCCCCATGTTCTCTCGCGGATTTCGCGGGGGTTATCCATGGATGTAGTGAGCACCGATATCTGGTGACGTGAACCACATAATTTATATATATTGTTGAGCCCCCAATATTCCAAAAATGCTCGACCTCCCCATATTCTCTCGCGGATTTCGCGGGGGTTATCCATGGATGTAGTGAGCACCGATATCTGGTGAC
>JASDQU010585396.1:887-13605 GCA_032191745.1 Picea mariana
TTGCGGCCTTCACAATAAGCTATGATTATCTAATGGTTCCCAACTCTACGCACTCCTTGTAGACAAAAGTTCTTCAACCGCTTCCTTGGTTGGAAAATTCTCAGACTTCAACCTGGCCTGCACAAACCTTGCATGGCTTTGTGCTATATTTCACTTATGTCGGTATAAGAACAACTCTATCTCTTCTGAGCTTTTCTGAGGTAAAACCCAGAATCTCGTCAACGCACTCCTTAGGGACTTTCACTACACTCCTTGCAGGAATTCTTAGGATGAGAATAAATTGAAACTTATCCTCTCCCTCTCACAGACTTCATACATTCAACATGAAATAATACACATAAAGCATTGAAACAAATCCATAACAGAGCATATAAGAAAACTATAAACATACCGTTCAATAGATGCAAACAGTAACCAAAACGACACCATGAAATTGAGTCAAAGCATTCTTATATTAATTCAAGTGCTTCTATACATGGTTTCTATAGCAACAACTATCTGCTTATACAACTTCTACAGGCTCTGTTCTTCTCTTATCTCCTATTCTCTCTTGCTCTACCGCTTCTACTCATACAATGAGAATAATGATAATACCATACATACGAGGGAGCTTCCTTGAGTTTTCCCTCCTAAATATCTAAGCTATCTTATCGAAATTAAAGGCTACAACTAATTTACATTTATTACATTAAATGCCTCCAACCAACAGATAAGAGCACTGCTCAAGATCTGTGTTACAATTCCCAAAACATTTAAGAGCACTTATGTCTCTCCAGATTTTACATAAATGTTCCATCCTTTTGAAATTCAAAATATCTTCAAAATGTGCGCTGGTGCGTATCCAGTTGTGCTATCTTGCGCTTTGTTGGCGATGCTCCTGCATCACTACTATAATCATGAGTATGGATAGAAAAGAATCAAAAGTCCCATAATATATTCATTTATATTTCAATGCAAAGGAACATTTGTTATAGTACATATCACAGTATTATTACAAAAATGCAATTATACATTCGATAGGTCATTGACCAAAAATATTAATACAACTAGGGTTTCCATATACCCAAGAACTCCGTAGCTAGTTTAAACAATTTTTTTTTCTTTACATCAAACTTTGTATAACAAAAGAAAGCAAGCACATTGACTGGTAGAGGGAAGCCATGGAACGTGAGTACCTTCTGATTGTAGGATGCCTCACTTCGCAAAGATGAATTGATATTGTGAACCTGTAAAGGAACAAGATGAAGTATTAATATCAATACTAAATCTCAAATGATTAAGGAATAATATAATAAAATAAGTTGAAGGCGTACTTATCTCGAGACTAGTTTATTTCCGACCATCCCTTTTATCCCTATGAAGAAGGAGTTCATGACTCGAGAGTAGGAGTGGGATCAAACTAGTCTAATGGGTTCCCTCACAAGAAAAGGGACCCATCATCAAACTCATATCCGTAATCTTAAATAAATTAATAATTTAAATACAGAGAATAAATGTGAATATTAATTAAAGTGAAGCATTTTACCAAGTCGAATGCAGAGATAAAAATTATAGGGATCAATATAGTTTTTAATCAGTATAATTGAGAAGTAATTACAAAGTAATCATTGAAGGAACTACACATAAGTGATTTTTGAAATTCATTACAGAAGTCAAATGGCAAAGGCAATTACAAAAAATGAATCATAAAACTAAAATACAGAGATAGCAAGAGTTTTGGTTAAAATGAGATCGAGCCATCAATTTTCCCAGTATACAATCATAATTCTTAATTGGGTAATTAAATACCGATGAATAATTACTTAGAAATATCGGGAAGGAGTAAACGCAGAGAAGTAATTTACAATAAATACTTTTTTTCGGAGAAAACAAATTGCAGTAAGTAAAGTATTAAATATGAAACGTTTGCATAATCGCAAGGGTTGCGATCTGGGTACATGTTTTTATTCCAAAGGATGTTGCGAATGAATTCATATATAGTATAATGAAAGCAATAATGAGAAGACCCTTTAATACAAGGTATTCAAATTCAAGTTCCAGTCTCATGGAAACACTTATGCAAGGCATTTCTAAAGTATGCATATGGAAATCTAATATATAGAAAGCGAAATATATCAAGTGAAGACAACTGCCAAGATAGATATAATCTTTAAACAGAGATAGAGTTACAATTTTTTTTACACAGATGAGTTTTTGAGTTGTAAGAAAACAAATACCCAATGAATACCTCCAGAAAACGATGGTAGCTTTTAAAGAAAAACAATGTTTTCAACTTTTCTATACAAAATAGACAGAGTTAGAATATAAAGTAATGATGCAAGGAATAAATTGTCAAGGTTGTAACAAATTTATAAATGCAATAAGCATCAAAGGTTATGGTGAAGTCCTGGAACATCAAGAGAATACCATAACCATATTCAGGAATTGACTTTTATCCAGGGTATGTATGCAAAGTCTCAAGGGAAAACAGTTCCATTGTGCAGAGTCTCTCTCTTACTCAGAACCTCCCAATCAAGGGTTCGCAAAGTTTAATACAACTGGTTTAAATTAGGCCGGAACCAAAAAAACTTAAAAGGTTTAGTTAGTTACAAGCAATATACAGTGGAACACCAGCCTGGTTTTTTCTTTTGAACTTGGGAGAACCCAGAAGGGCATGGGGTATGCGAGTTAAGCCTTAATAGAGGAAAGTAAATAAAAACACAATACCAATATCTTTGCAAAACCAAAACCAGGGTTGATAAACACTTAAAGGGATGAAAATATAGGTGAGCGTAAAAATTTTATTATAGTGGGACTCTTATCCTTGGGTTTCGAACTTGGAAAGAAAAATTCATACAGGGACACATAGTAGAATGTGATTTGAAAACCAACAGAGAACACATTGCAACAAAAGGAAAATATTCATACAAATTACATAGCACGCAGAACACCTACTTGCTCATTTGAAAACCCGTCAATGCGTTGTTGCCTCCATCCTAACCAGGGTCGAATGCCACGAGAGTCATCGATCACAATGAGTAGAACAATGAGGAAGCTAATGCAAATGAGACCAAAGGTTTGAATACAAGGAGCGTAATGGCGCCTCGAGCCTTTCATCCATGGGTAAGAGCGACATGTATGCCCCCACCCCACTGCCATGTGAATTGATTGAAGTGGAGGATTCACATTGGATGGTTTTCCTGGAGTGTCAGAATGTAGGGTATTGGGTAGGTAATTACTCCTTTGATGGACCTGCCATAACTTAAATTCCGATAGGCCTTAACGATTGAGGTTTAGGTTTGACTTGACATCCACCTTACTACAATAAATAGCCACTTTAATATTGTTTTTGTATGTGTATAACCATGTTCGGGTGATTAGAGGGTTAGCATGTGGGTATGGTTGTGACCTTGTTGTTAGTAGGATTATCGTATGCCTAGTTTTGTAATATAGTTGTGTTACTTTAATATAGTTTTGGATTGCAAAGATATGATTGTAATCCTAGTTCATTATACTATGGACTTTGATAATCATGTATCCTAGCTTATAACAATGCAATTGATGGATTTACCTTATTTCATTTAGATTCATGTCATAGCTTATATTAATATAGGTTATGAACTAATCCTCCAAAACACTATGGATTAATTTAATAGAATATAAGAGTAAATTATATTTTGGTTTTTAACTCCTTCTAGTTAGGATGGATAATCCAATGGAGTAAATACTTATATGCGCAAAAGAGTGGGATAATCTATATAAGGAAATATCTTCTTGTTTCATGAACAATTTTGTTTGATAATAGACTATATCTTTCCCCGTCAATTTTTTTTTATTTAGAAAAAATTGGGGTACATTACATATGGTATCAGAGATGTTGGTTACAACAATTGGACCTTAGGGAAACACCAGAAACGTATTTTTATTGAAATAAAAATTTAAAAAACAATATTTATTGTTATAAATAGAAAAAAAAAATGTTTGTTGTGAAAATGTAAGCACGGAATGAAGAAGGAGACAGACCTAAGGGGAACCAAAGTAAAGAGCCTCCTAGAGGCCTAGAATATCACAGTGAGTAAATTTCAACCACTCAAGTATTGGAAACAGTGAAATGTTGCTATGTAGTATAGTAAAAAAGAAGATTCCAAAGGATAATGAGAGGCAATAAGAGGTTAGAAAAAATTCCTCAAAGAATTCTAGTCATGAAACATAAAAAGAAAATATCTCTTCTCAGGACACACACATGATAGAAAAAAAGGCATCTACAAGAAGGAAAAGAAAACATTTGGACCACCTGGAAGGTGAATTCAAAAAAATAAAACCCTCCACCTTCGATGGAGAATCAAATAATGGTGAGGAATCTACACCATGGTTGTTATACATTAAGAACTACTTTCATATTCATAATTATTCTAGTAATATGAAGGTTAGAATGGTCATTCATAATTTAAAGGGAAAAACTAGTATCTGGTGGAAAGACCTGAAACTAGCAAAATGATTGAAAGAAAAAATGATGGAATGGTCATAATTCAAAAAGAATTTTAAAAAAAATACCTATCCAAGAGTTATTACAAAATAAATACTAAGGAATGTTATGAATTCCGACTAGGACAAATGGCTATGGATGATCTGATTAATAAACTCCTAGACCTGTTGAGGTTTGTGCCCTATATCAAAGAAGATAAGGTAAAAATTCAAAGGTTCTTAAGTTGTCTACCACAATCTTATAAATACGTAATTTAATTTGATAATACTAAGTCTTTAAATGAGGTATTTAGGAAGGCCCGAATGTGTTACAAATAGTATAAACAAAATATGAAACTCCTAAATCTTGGAAATATAATAAGTAGGATAAATTGAATCAGTGTAAGAAAGGTTTTCAAACAAACCCTTTCCATAACATGAATAAAGGAATCCAAAGGAGGGAATATCCCTCTAACACATGACATACTCAAGGGGGAAATAAACCAGTCAATTTGGGATTCAAGAAGGCAGGGGATAGTCCCAGAGAACCACTAAAGTGTTGGGAGTATGGAGAATCCCACCTATGGACAAATTCTCCACGCTTGAACCCATCAACAAGGACTTCACTCCACAATATTCAAGAGGCTTCAACAGTTGGAGATATTGGCAGAAGTGTGCGTAAGATCAATGCAGCTTTTTATGATAGACATGAAGATTCACAATCCACTATTGTGGAAGTTGAAGGTAAAATTCATAACAACAATTTTTCTATACTAATTGACCCAGGAGCTAGTCTGATTTATATTACTCCAGTTTTGGTAGAATCGAACAAGTCAAATAAGGAAAAACATGCTAAATATTGGTTAGTACAACTAGCAAGAGGGACAAAAAGAAAGGTAACATAATTTATTTCTGATTTTGAACTTAGTATAAATGGTTAGAACACAAAGCTAAATATGAAATTATTACCTTTAGGGTCATATGACATAATTATCATCATGGACTGGTTATAACTATTATGAAAATTATTTTGTATACAAGGATGAAAATAACACAGTAAGAACAATACAGGGAATCGGGAAACCAATTTCTGTTAGACCAATATCAAGAATGCAATTCAAGAAATGTATCAATAAGGGTTGCAAAGTTTATGTTATTCAAGTAACCAACCTGTTGAAAAAAGAAAAGAAACGAAGTTTGGAAGACCTTGTAGTCCTTCAGGGGTTTAAACATGTATTTGTAGAAGAGATACCAGAACTACCTCCAAGGTGAGAGATATATTTCTCTATCAATCTACTACCTACATCTTCCCCAGTATCAAAGGAACCTTACAGAATGATTATCCCCGAATTGACAGAACTTAAAATGCAGTTACAGGAAATTTTAGATAAAGAGTATATCAGACCAAGTGTTTCACCTTGGGGAGCACCAATGTTGTTTTTTAAAAATAAAGATGGAACATTGAGATTGTGTATTGATTATCGTCAACTGAATAAAATGACGATTAAAAATAAATACCCTTTACATAAAATCAACAATCTCTTTGACCAGGTTGGAGGAGAAAAAATATTATCTAAGCTAGATTTGACATCTGGTTATCACCAAGTCAGGTTAAATTATGAGGACGTAAACAAAACACCATTCAGAACATGTTACAGACATTATGAATTTGTAGTGATTCCATTTGGACTAACCAATGCACCAGCAACTTTTATGTGTTTGATGAATAGTATGTTCAGTCAGTATTTGGATAATTTTTTGCTGAATTTTATCGATGATATACTAATCTATTCAAAAACTAAATAAGAACATGAACGAAATTTGAAAATAGTATTACAGAATCTAATAGAACATAATTTCTATGCCAAATTTGATATATGAGATTTCTACAAAAGGAAGATACAATATTTAGGGCATGTAATTTCGGAAGACAACATTGCAATAGACCCCAAAAATATTAGAGCCATTATGGAATGGCCTATTCCTAAAGACATAGTAGACATAAGGTCATTCATGGGCATTACCGGCTTTTACCAGAGGTTTATCAAAGGATTTTCCAAAATAATCTATCCGATTACATCACTGCATAAAAAGGGAATACAATTTAATTGGTCTAAAAAATGTCAAGATAGTTTTGATAAACTAAAAGGACTGTTAACTACAATGTCAAACCTTAAAGTGACAGACCAATATAAATAATTTATAGTTTGTGTGGATGCAAGAAAAGAAGGTTTAGCAGAAGTGCTAACAAAGGATGGACACGTCATTTGTTACGAATCACACAAATTAAAGGATCATGAACAAAAATACGTAACTCACGATCTAGAGTTAGCAGTTGTGATTTATGCATTAAAAATGTGCAAGAATTATTTAATGGGAAGAAAACTTATATTACTAAGGGATAAAAGTGGTGTAAAACACTTGTTCAGACAACAGGATCTCAATGCAAGACAGGCAAGGTGGTTTTCCTTTTTAACTGAGTTCGATTTTGAAGTGCGACACATAAAGGTAAAAGAAAATAAAGTTACAAATGCATTAAGTCGAAGGACTAGTGAACTATATGAATTAATTATCAGCAAAGTTGAATACGATATTGAGGACAAGATTAAATATGCAAGAAAAAATGATGAAAATTACATCAAAACAACATACCAATTGCAAGGAAATGAGGAAAATATGTGAAGTACAGATCCTAGTATAGATAAAAATGGGCTATTAAACTTCAAAACCAGGTTATATGTACCTAAATATACTTAATTGAAGATACTAATTCTTGATGAGTTGCACAAAAAAACCATATTTTGGTCATCCAGGATACCCAAAAATGATAACAGCCTTAAGAAAATAGTTTTATTGGCCTAACATGAAAAATGAAACAGTTGAATACTTATCTCAATGTTTAGATTGTCAACATGTAAAGTCTGAGCATCAACATTCGATAGTTCTGTTACAACCTCTTCCCATACTCGAATGGAAGTGGGAAATTATTTCAATGGACTTCATCACAAGTTTTCCTAAGACTCAAAGACAAAATGATTCAATTATGGTAGTAATTGAAAAGCTAAGTAAATCTACACATTTTATACTTGTGAAATCTACTTACAAAGCGATTAATATCGCTGGAAGTTTTTTGAAAGAAATATTTATGTTGCATGGGGTTCCTAAGATGGTGATTTGAAATAGATATGTCAAATTTACATCCCATTTTTGGAAAGATTTTTTTGGGGGTTTGAATACTAATTTGAATGTCAGAACGAGTTACCATCCACAATCAGATGGGAAAGAAAAACAAACAAATCAAATTATCAAAGACATGTTGTGAATGCATGTAAGAAAAAAACCAACTAAGAGGGAAGAGTACCTACATTTAGTCAAATTCACATACAATAATGGGTATCAAGCATTAGCTAAGATGAGTCCCTTTGAAGTTTTATATGGAAGGAAATGCACAACCCCAATCAATTGGGATAATCTGATTGACAAGATTATGGTTAGACTAGAAATTCTCTAACAAATGGAGAGAATGGTAAAAAACATTCAACGGAACTTGAAAGTGCCAGAAGTTTGAAAGAAAATCTATGCAGATACAAAAAGGAGACATCAATAATTCGAAATTGGAGAGTATGTATATCTCAAATTTGAAAGTGAGGAGAAGATCCCTAAAACTAGGAAGTTGTTCCAAGTTGGCACCAATATTTTGTGGTCCTTTCGAGATGTTAACTCAAATCTCACAAGTGGCGTATCAATTGGCACTTCCTGCAAATTTAAAATTTCATAATTTGTTTCATGTTTCATTATTAAAATGATATATTCATGATCCAACTCACATCATTGATTGGAACATGGTGCAGGTGGAACCAAAAGTCGGGTTCCAATCAGAACCTCTATGCATTCTAGACAAGAAAGAAACGGTACTTCGGAACATAGTCATCGCCTGAGTATAACTGCAATGGAAGCACTTTAGTCCTGAGGAGGCTACTTGGGAATTGGAAGAATATATGCAAAAATATTATCCAATTCTATTCCAAGAGATGATTGAACACTAAGGACAGTGGTATACTTAAGGGGAAGAGGATGTGATATCCTCGAATTATTCAAAAATAAATCTTTTCAAAGTTGTTATTCAAAAATAAATTTTCATTTATGGAAATTTGAATTTAGATTTGTAGAAGTATGTAATTATTATTTTTATGACTGTTGGAAAAAGGTTTGACTTGACAACTATCCTATTTTGATGGACACATGTATGAGGACAAATTTTTAATAAATTTAATGGTAGAAGACAATTGGAACAACAATGTTAAAAATAGTTGACTATAACTTCATGAATGGGGAACAAGTTTGGGTTAACTCAGAGTTGATTTTTAAAAGTGTCAGGAGTTGAGTTTTGTCAGTAGCATCCCCTAAAAATCATGGATTTGTAAAGATGTGAATTTCACAAGGAGGGAAAGGAATTCAAAGTCTTAGGCATGAGATAAATGCAACATAGGTGGGAGGTAGGACGACCCTTAGTAGGTTGGGGAAAGAGAACTATTTTGTTGTTGGGAGCACATCTGGTGTTAGGAAAAACAATATATGAATTGTTGAAGGTGACAGTGGCTAAGGAGTGTTACTCAATTTCCCTTATGGAGTCATGGTTAAGCTAGGGGGTGATTAGGACAAGTGATCGTGGTTGTTCTATTTCTATGGTTGGGAGGAACATGGTTGTTACATTTGTTTTCCTAGCATATTATTTCAGATATGTATCTCAACTATGTACTTTTATTTGTAGTTTTATATAGTTGATTTCATATGGTTAATGTTATATGAGGATGTTTTATATTAATATATATAAGTCAGAATAAAACTAAGTGGGCCTCATAGCGATGATATAATTATGGCTTGCCACTGTTTGTTAGTATTGTTTTTATTTCGTGCTATAGTTTAAGGTATATATATATATATATATATATATATATGGATAGAAATATGTATATATGTGCCTATTGTCCATAGTAGAATTATTGTGTTGGTTACTATTCTATTACTATATACAATCAAACTACTTCAAAAAGAAAACAAGTATAAATAGACTGTATTGAAGCTCCTACTACCATGTTGAGTATGGATAGAAAAAAATTAAAAGTCCCATAATACATTCCTTTATCTTTTAACGCAGAGGAACATATGTTACAATCAATCTCAGAGTATTATAAAAAAAATGCAATTATACATTTGATAGGTCGCTGACCACAAATATTAATACAGTTGGGGTTTCCATATACCTAAGAACTTTGTAGCTAGTTTAAATGGACTTTTTTTCTTTACATCAAAGTGTCTGTAACATAAGAAAGCGAGCACATGAAATGGTAGAAGGAATCCATGGAACCCGAGTACCTTTTGATTGTAGGACGCCTCACTTCGCATAGCAAAGTCGATGTTGTGAACCTGCAAAGGAACAAGACGAAGTATTAATACCAATACTAAATCTCAACAGATTAAGGAATTCGATAATAAAATAATTTGAAGGTGTACTTATCTTGGGACTAGTTGATTTTCGACCATCCGTTTTATCCCTGCGAAGAAGGAGTTCACAACTCGGGAGGAGGAGTGGGCTCAAAGTAGTCTGATGGGTTCCCTCGCAAGAAAAGGGACCCATCATGAAACTCATATATGTAGTCTTAAATCGATTAAGAATTTAAATACAGAGAATAAATGTGAAGAATAATTATAGCGAAGTATTTTACCAAGTCGAATGCAAAGATAAAAATTATAGGGACAATACAAAGTTTATTGATTATTGTTTGAAAAAATAGGTATTCCAACAGAGGATGAACACCTTCAGTAACCACTCACATAACCAGCTAAAATATTAACACACCGATGTTTTCACGTGGTAAAACCCCTACAGGGAAACATCCATGGCCCTAGCCAACACGTCCACTTGGAGCAGTTTATTAATGCAAAAGAAAAAAATTACAGAGAGATTTTACAATATAGTTTCTCACAATCGATCATCAGCAAATGACCCTCCATTCTCTTTAAATAGAGATCATGGACCAATCGAGTGTTAATCCATGGATCAATGGTCGTTAAGATTGAGGAGAGTATGAACCGTCAGATCACTCTATGTCGGGAACATATCATGACCGTCAGATTTCCTAACTATAAATGAATACNTACCTAACGACATATTAGACCAAGTAGATCTTAACTAACTCCTAAGTGTCTAAATATCCTAAAATCCCCCCTTAAGAACAACTTGGGATAGGATTGAAGGATTTACAATGTTGACACAATAGGAGAGGAAGGAGGCATTAGAGCGTATCCCCCCTTAATGATGGCTTCCTAAACTCCTAACATAGATCGAATTTTGGAAAACTTTGCTTTTGTAAGAGACTTTCTGAAAATGTCTGCAACTTGATCTTTTATAGGGAAAAAGAGCACTTCAATAACTTGATCATGAATGAGCTTTCTGATGAAGTGCATGTGTAGCTCGATGTGATTTCTGCGCTGATGTTGAACTGGGTCTTTGGCGAGCTTGATGGCACTCTAATTGTCACACCAAAGGCTGGTCGGATGTTGATGCTCGAATCCAAACTCTGAAAGGATATGTCAAAGCCACAAATCTTCCTAACTTGCATTTATGGTTGCTCGGTACTCTAATTCTACTGAAGAAAGTGAAATAGCATGTTGTTTCTTACAAACCCAAGTGACAGGTCCCGAACCAAGGTTGAAAACATAACCTGCAGTAGACTTCCGATCATCAGGGTCGCCGACCCAATCTAAATCAGTGAAACCAACCAATAAAGGAGTTCCCCCTGAACTGTATTGCATCCCAAACTGAATTGTACCATGGACATAATGAAGTATCATTTTATCTTATTTCCAATGGCTTTAATGGGATGTTTGCATATACCGGGCAACAAAACCAACAAAAAATGAAAGATCAAGACGGGTATGAGTCAAGTATAAGAGGCTACCAACTAATTGATGGTACAGGGTGGCATCAACTTCAGGAGAAGTACAGGTGGCAGTAATCTTGACTCCAGACTGGAAGGGAGAAGGGTTTGGTTTACAATCATCCATGTGAAAGCGACGAAGAAGGTCACAAGAATACTTAGACTGGAAAAGAAAAATTCCTTCATTGGTTTGAAAAACTTAGAGGCCAAGGAAATAGTGCAAAAAACCTAAGTCTGTCATTTCAAATTTCTTCTTAAGGCTGGTTTTCACATGGTTTAAAATTTTTGAGTCAATACCAATAAGGATAGGGTCATCAACATAAAGGACAAGGATTATGAGATGGCTTCCTACTTTCTTGGTATAAACATTACAATCAGAATGGCATCTAGAGAATCCAATGTCAATAAGAAATTTGTCCATTTTGGCATTCCAAGATCGGGGATCTTTCTTAAGACCATAAAGAGATTTCTTAAGGCAACAAACAAGGCAAGAGTCATTCTGGACATATCCAGGAGGTTGTTCCATGTAGATTTATTCTTTCAAATCGCCATGCAAGAAGTCAGATTTAACATCCATCTGATGGACCTCCCATTTATGTGAGGCAACAAGGGCAAGAACAAGGTGGATGGAATTCGTTTTGGCTATAGGGGAAAAGGTTTCATTATAGTCAATTCCTTCAACTTGGGAGAATCGTTTGGCAACTAACCGAGACTTGTTTCTTTCAACACTTCCATTTGATGCATACTTAGTTCTGTAGACCCATTTACATCTGACAAGTTTTCTTCCTTTTGGAAGAGGTACAAGATCCCAACTATCTTTTTCCATTAAATAACGATACTCTTCATTCATTGATGTATCCCAATCCGGATGACCTGAAGCTTCTGCAAATGTCGTTGGATCCTGAGTCTCTGAAACTTGAGACAAAAGAGAAGAGGATCGCTGGAACTGTGAACGTGTTTGACATTGATCTGAAGGATCACCGACAATATCACCAGCTTCTTCTCATTTTGAACGGACCCATCTAGGAAACGGTGAAACTGGTGCTTGCTCAGGTTCAAAGGACTCGTATGGAGGAAGGTCAGTAGGCGGAGGTGGATTTTCATCCTCACTGTCACCATTTGAAGAAGAAACTAAAATAGGAACATAAGAAGGCACAAACGTTGAAGATGGCTTGTAGGCCGAAGAAGGAACAACCGACGAATTAGGCTCGTAGGCCAAGAGATTTTCATCAAATTTAACATCTCTTCTAAGAATAATTTCATTACAATGTGGTTGAAAAGGTCTATAACCTTTGACATCTTCAAAATAACCAACAAATATACACTTCTCACTT